>CAUJCB010000551.1:0-33553 GCA_963082715.1 Harpalus rubripes
TTAAACTCGACGTTTCGGTATGCACTTATACTTTCTTCATGGTAAAATCTTATTAATTTTACATACAATAACACACCTACACATTCACTTCAACATTGTTTTTCAAATAATGGACAAAAATTCAAAAAAGCACATACACTTCTGTTCGCTCTAAAAGACTGAGTATTTGTTATCTAATTCAGTTGAGTCAAGAAAGTTTCCCATAAATATTTAAAAAAAATATATTTATACAATGTCAGCAATATCAAATTAAAATTACGAAAATCTCTTGGCAAATATATATTCTCTTTAATCAATAAAAACACGAAATTATAAATTGAAAATTATATTTAAAAATTAAATCTCATGTGGCTAGTCACCTTGTCGTTCGTATAAAGTGTTATTTCCGGTTAGCTAACAATTACTAATTTCCCAACATTACTATAAGTATCACATTGCATGTTAATCTCATAATAAAATTATCTCAAAAATATTAAATGCAGACATCATGAAAGCATCATCCGATTGGGCGGTGTTTATCAAAAGTTCATCAAATCAATACATTACTGAATCAAGTTCAAGTAAAAATAAATCTCATTAAAAATTTAAAAACGACATTAGTTCTTCTTCTGGCAATCCAAAATATTTGCCAAATGTTACTAAAATTTATAGACTGTTTTGATTAAAATTTTGATGAGTTTAAGTAGAATTCAAAATACATTTCTTATATTTATAATTATTAATGAATCTTATTTTTAAACATATTTTTTATAATTGGCTACAATTTGGATATATATATATATATATATATATATATATATATATATATATATATATATATATATATATATATATACTTATAAAGAGCTATTGTTGAGCCCGTTGAATATATGAATATAACGTTGTGGAGCCCGAACGTACGTTGATAAGCCCAATTAAAGGATCAACAGCGTATCCCTGTGTATGTCATCGCCCTTTGCTGAGAAACAGTTCAGGGATCCCATAAAACAAATTTCTCAGTGGGCTCAGTAATGACCGGTTATGACAATGATTTACACGAAGTAGTTCATGAAAAGTAATATTGGGGGCGCTGTCATCAAAAATTATATACTGTATATAAATAGATAAGAACATAACGTTGTTAAGCCCGAAGTATGGCAACGGTGTTCGGGCTTAACAACGTCTCAATAATATATATTTTATGTATACAATATTGGCTAAGCTACATATTAAATGAATGATACTCGTACAAACTAAATTTCTTAAATAATTTTATTTTAATTTACATTAACATTTAAATAAAAAGAAATTCTTGCTTAAAAAAATGAATACATACTATTTTATGTACTTAGAACGAACAGTGAATCTTTAAGGTACAAGCCAGTTGTAGTCGAGGCCATAATTGCGAGTATCTTAAAGACATTTTTCGTCTGAATTACATAACATAAATTTATTACATACTGGTTTATAAAGTTGTTAAATTATTAAAAGAAATCTCCAGCAATTCGTAGCAGTATTAGTTTTATGTAAGTAGCCTAAGGCGCAATTATTCGAAATTCCCCGCAACGCTTCTTGTTTGTTTTAATGAATAAAAATTACGATTCAAAAATTCAATATGAATGTGAAATTCTAAAGGCCTATGACTTTAAAGTGAAATTTTTAAGTTCTAGGAGTTAAAGTTTCATTTTTGTTCATAAATTGTTCAAATAAATGTTGCATTAGAAAACAGTACGATATAAACTATTTTATTGCTTATTAAATTGACGTAATGCCCATAAGATGGACAGAAAGTCTAATTCATACATTTTATTTATTAAATATTCTTCTTTTTATAACACTTGTATACATGCTTTTATTTTTACCCAATTTTTATTTTGAAATAATTTCTTATACATAGCTCTTCATTAACAATTGTATTTTTTCCATCTTATGTGCAATACATTTGATTTTGGCTTTCCTTTACTTTCTTCCTCTTTATCTCTTATTTCAACAATAGTACTAGTATCGTCATTTTCTTCTAGTGATTTACTTATAGTTCTAGGGTCTTGTATGCTTCCGATATCAAATTTGTTTTCTAAATTTTTATTTGATATTATTTTTTCACCGTCATTATTAGCAAATTGTCCGTTATTTTCTTCTTTTTTCCCTGTGTAAGTGTAATTTTTCTTTATATTGTTTATTAAATCGAACTCGCTTTTCGAATCCACAGAATCCGATAAATTTATTTCTTCGACTGATTTTCCCTTATAAAAAAAGTGAAGATTTTATTATAAATAATATACTTTGAAAATTTACAAATTTATTTATACAGACTGGGGCCTAGAAACTTCCTTTTCTTGAAGGCGAATAAAAAAAATATTGCTGATAGACAAAAAAGACAAAATTTATTTTTGGATAATAAAAGAACATAATTGGAAGTTTTAAATCAAGCAGTTTTAAACAAAAAAACTTGAAGGTGTTGGCCACCCTTCTCAATGAACCGATATAACCGATTTCTGGAAGCTCTTCTCTACACGTTCCAATATTCGGGCTATTTGCTGGTGAAAAAGATTCTGTGGCTGAAGCTGGGTTGTAGAACGGTGTTTGTAAACGTCTGCCTCGAGATATTCCCATAAAAAAATCATATGGCATTAGATCGAGCCTGATTGCCCTCATAACTCTAACGCCATGTGGTTTTTTATAGAGAAGTTTACAAAAACCGTCCTACTACCCTGCTTCAGCTGAAGAATCTTATTCGACAGAAAATAGCCCGAATGTTGGAACGTATAGCGAAGAGCTTCAGAAATCGGTTGCATCGGTACATAGAGAACGATGCGATCACCTTTAAGATATTTTGTTTTAAACTACATGATTTAAAACTTCAAATTATGTTTTCTCATTAAAAACCCTAATAATATTAAAATAAGAATATTAAATAAAATAAAAATATTATTGTGCTTGTCGTTTTGTTTCTTTTTAAAATCAGACAATTCAGAATTCTGTTTTTTTATATTCTTTGTAAATCAATCAATTCTAAACTTTCACTGAAATCTGAGTTATAATTAGGCATACAATTATCAAATAATCCTGCAGAAAAATCTGAACAAGATTCCGTACAATTCTCCATGTTATTGCATTTTGTATTGTAATTCACCTGCCATTAACAGAATTTATTTTACATTTTGGAAATTGTACACATTTTATTTTTCGAATGATATAAATTATAAGTAAAAGGACGCACAAATGTTAAACTTTAAGTGACTGTAATGTGTGTATTGATAAATTAATACATCAAAAATTTCTAAAAAATCAGCTTCGAAAATTGCATTCTTAGAGATAATTATAACCTGAATAACATATTATACTTTTCGTAAGCAACATAAAATAACGTAACATAACGTAAGCAAACGCAGAAGATGGTCAAATTTTAATCTTCCGAGCGGGATTTTAACTGGGACTGTCCCGGTGAAACTGGGAAAGGTTACGTAATCCACAATATTCGAATACGCACTTGGTCTGACAAAAATAATATAAATAACTTTCATTTTGACAACTTTAAATTATAAATTCAGATTTAAAATTTAAAAAATCGAACTGAATAAGGAGTAATTAATTTCTCTTTTGGAAAAATACGCTTTACTTTACGATAAATCAAGATAGGATGTAAGGACAATAAAAATATTTTGAATCAATTGCCCTAATGTAAGATAATAAAACATATATTTTATCATTTATGATAGTATTAATTACTTCCTTCAATTGCCATTGAAAGAATTCTTTCAGTACGACTTTTTCCCATTTTAAACATTTCATGCATACTATACAACTTAATATCACAAGAAGTAAAACACCACTGAAACGTAACGTTGTTGATCCCTATTCCCTACTAAGATACTCCCTGCAATAGTGCAATATAATTTGGTGGCAACAATGTCGGGCCTCATAGAGTATACTCAATATATTCAATATACAGTTGGGCTCACTAGCGTACTGTTTATATAATTGGGCTTAACAGAGTCCTATTAGTATCTAAAATCTTTATTCATCAGAAATTGTTTCCCCTCTACAAATGCCTTGACTTATGTTGAAAAGATATAGAAAATGATATAAGATATACTCTTCTATCTCATATAGAAAGGCTGGGATCAACAGCGACCAGATAATATACTGGGCTCAATAACATACCATTTATAAGTATATATATATATATATATATATATATATATATATATATATATATATATATATATATATATATATATATATATATATAATATATATATATATATATATATATATATATATATATATACCGGGTGGCGCTCGAATTCCGTTACATAGGCATTTAACATGGGAAAACTGTTTTTCCTAGCGCGTTGCTCCCCAAATTATTTTAGAAAAAAAAATCTTCAAATAAATGTTGTAGACCATAAAATTTTGCATTTGAATCAATAAGCAAAACTAATTTTGCATGCTTTGTAACAGCAGAAATTAGGGATGAAAATGTCGAAAATATACCCAAAGTAGTGATAGCCATGGAATTAACAAAAAGCTTAACAAACAAACATGTGTTTATCTGTCATAAAATTTAATTTACTTTTTATTATTTAATAAAATTATCACAACGTAAACTTTTTAAGCAGAATAGTAATTTAATTCCTCTATACAGTTCAAATATACATTTTTCTTGACAAAAATAACAATATTTGGCATTTGAATCATCACATTTGTTTGTCTTTTTTGTTTTAATTCCATGGCTAGCACTATTAAACTGAAATTTTCAAAATCTTACTCAATTTCTGGAGTTACTAAACTTACGAAATGAATTTTGTTTACTGATTTACATGCAGAATTTTATATTCTACAACTTTTATTTCAAGATTTTTTTTCTAAAACAATTTGGGGAGCAACGCGCTAGGAAAAACGGTTTTCTCATGTTAAATGCCTATGTAACGGATTTCGAGCGCCACCCGGTATATATATATATATATATATATATATATATATATATATATATATATATATATATAAAGTATACAATGAAAACCAGCATTTATAAAACATGTATGGTTCATATATTTTTTTTACAATAATGTAACGTTTTTATTTATTTCGGTATATATATATATATATATATATATATATATATATATATATATATATATATATATATCACCCCGTAAATTGACAAGTTCCAAATATTTTTGTAATAATTGAATGCAGTAGCAATAGCTATGAAATTTTTTTGTTACAGTAATTGACAGTCCTGTCAGTTGTTGCAATTAAATTCTAACATAAGTAATAAACTTGTTTATAAGGCAAAATTCTGGCAAAATGCTTATTTTTATGAATAGCGGATACACAGGCATTGTAATTACCCATGGTAAAGTGCTCAAGGTCGACGAAGTTACACGAAAATTATCCTCTTCCTAATATTCGTAAATTTATGTTGTAACACAGTATCTTCGAGATTACCACAGTTTGATGTGTCACGTATGACAATTTGGAATATTTTAAAAGAGCAACAGTTACTTCTGTTGAAATTGAACAAAATAAGCTGACATCCAGGAGTCTGTATAGAGTAACTATGGTAATATATTGTGTTATGTAATGTCACTTATGATTTTGATTTGTAAAACATTTTTGGTTCGATTAAACTATTTTTCTGGTTTTCTACTAAACGTTTATTTAAATGCTCTATAGTTAGATAAATCTAACAGGTTATGGGCCCAGCACGTTTGTAACTGAATAGAGTGGAAAGTTTAAAAACGATAATACGTAGTGTATACCCTTTACTTGTATTTGTGAATGTTTTGAATGAAAATGGATTTCAAAACGCAAATAGAAAAACTAAAAAGTGCTGTTATTTGGACCAGATGGAAGAGACAGATAGAATTGATTTTACGACATCATGATGTGCTTGACATTGTCACTAGTGATCAGACCCCACCAGATCTTCCAGAAGAGGACGAGGCTGAGGTACGTAATGCACAAACAGCTTATTTGAAAAATGATGCATTAGCACAACTTATTCTTGTTGGAAGCATGAACGACGCCAATGTGGAGCTGACGGCTACGTGTGACTCAGCGAAGGCAATTTGGGACAAGCTGTTGTCCATCTACGAGCAGAGTTCTGTTCAGCGCCTCAATGGAGCAATTCTTCTCTAACGAAAAGGTTCCAGAGGAAGATATTGCAACACATATAGCAAGACTTCAAAGAAATTTTAGAGAAATAAATGACGAACTACGACGACTAGTGAAAAGTGAGTTACATGATTTACTACTGATGGGTCGCATTTTATCAACACTACCTGCAGAATATTTCGAATTCAAGAGTGTTTGGGAATCCGTGCCTGTAGAAGAGAGAACTGTCAATAAATTAATAAAACGGTTGCGACTAATTGAAATGCGTTTGCCAATGAAGAAAAATGATTCATTAGCGTTTGATGCAAAATCTGAGCCGAAAAAGAGAAAAAGGCGATTGGAACAAAAATAAGAAATTTGATTAGCAGGAACGAAAATTTGGCTCATCAAATTTAGTACAAAGAATAGGAGCTAATCCAAAAGGTGATGCGTTCGTATGCACAGTAGAAGGTGTATCCGAGGAAGAACTTTGGTTGGCTGGTTCTGGAGCATCAGCACATATGACAAAATTAAAGCATTACTTCTTGACATATGAAAAATTTCTTGAGCTAAAACTAGTTCAAGTTGGCAAGAATCAATTTATCATGGCTTATGGAAGAGCAACTGTGAATGTTGAAATGCTAATTGATAAGAGTTGGCATCGGAATCATCTTGAAAATGTATGGTACGTTCCTGAAATTGGTCGAAATTTGTTTTCAATAAGCCAAACATTAAATAAGAACTATTGTTTCAAAGTATATCAAAATTCTTGTATGCTTACGAAGAATGGAATTGTACGAATTGTCGGGAGACGAACAAAAAGAGGCTTGTATGCTCTGGAAATGCGTGTACGTATACCAAAAACAGCGGCGGATGTCAACATTGCGTCTACTGCAGATACTCTACAGTTATGGCATGAAAGGTTGTGCCACTAAAATAAGCGTCATGTGATAAATTTTCTAAAGCAGCGTGAAATAAACGTCGATGTTGATAGTGATGAAGAGTTCTGTGAAGGTTGTGTAATGGGAAAACAACATAGAAGAAGTTTCGGTACGAGAAACAATCAGCCTGTACAAGTAGGTGAGCTTATTCATGTGGATATCTGCGGGCCGATGCAGGAAAAATCCATAGGAGGCTCAAAATATTTCGCGTGCTTCAAAGATGACTTTTCGAAATATCGCAGAGTATGTTTCTTGAAAAATAAGAATGAAGTCGTGAAATGTATCGAAATATTTATATATGAAGCATGTACAGCCGGACATACAGTGAAATAGTTTTTGAGTGATGGAAGGAAATAATTCGATAATAAAGGAGTTCGATCCTTGCTTCTCTCAAAAGGAATAAACTTTCGTACATCGATGCCTTACACTCCGAAACAGAATGGGGCTGCTGAAAGGGAGAATCGAACGCTGGTTGAAAGTGCACGTTCGATGATCCATGCTAAATACATGCCAATTATTCTATGGGCGGAAGCCATCAATACGGCAGTATATATTATTAACAGAACGAGCCCTTCGTCAGTTAAAAATAAAACTCCAAGTGAATTGTGGCTTGGACGAAGACTTGAGAGTCTTGATCATTTTTGCGTGTTTGGTACAGAATGCTATGTCACATTCCAAAAATACACCGACAAAAATGGGACAAAAAAGGTACCCAAGGATATTTTGGTGGATATTGTGGAGAAATAGATGGATACCGCATTTGGTTAAAAATGAAAAATCAAATAATATTGAGTCGAGATGTTATTTTCAAACAAGAGGAAATTATTGCAAGAAAAGTACAGTTGTTAATTGAATCACCGGGTTGCAATGCTGAATTTAAATATGAAACGTAAAAGAAAATGGATGGCAACGATGAAGAAAACAATGAAAATGACTCACACGTTGGTGAAGATGACGAAATTGGTAAAACAAAAAAACGTACTCAAAGAAGAATAGAAAAACCAGCGTATTTTAAAGACTTTGTACTTTTTGCTGAATGTAATATTCCAGATTCGTTCAAATCGGCGATGGAATCGGATCAGGCAGGAGTACTGGAAGCATACACTGATGCTGATTTTGCTGGCGATACTGCGACCAGACGTTCAATAACGGGAATTGCCTGCAAGTACGCAGGTGGAGCAGTTACTTGGAAAAGTCAAAGACAGAGAAGTGTTGTATTATCTACAACCGAAGCAGAATATGTCGCTGCTAGTGAAGGAATTAAAGAAGTAATTTGGTTAAATCCACTGCTAGCTGAGATAACTGAAGTAAATTGTACTCCAACACTACGTGTAGATAATGCAAGTGCCATTAAATTAGTAAAGAATCCTGAATTTCACAAACGATCTAAACACATTGATGTTCGTTTTCACTTTATCCGAGAAAAATATTGTGAAGGAGTTATACAAGTTGAACATCTGAGAAGTGAAGATCAAGTAGCTGATTTGACGACGAAACCATTGAACCGCGTGCGTTTCCAGAAATTAAGAAGTCTGTTAGGTTTAGTTGAAATATGAAACAAAGCACTTTAAATTGTTTTTATGTAATGCCGGTTTATTTTGAGAGGAAGTGTTGAAATTGAACAAAATAAGCCGACATCCAGTAGTCTGTATCAGGCTACAGAAACTTAAATGGTTGACATTTGAACCGTATTGCAATGCCGTCTCTTGACTGCTCCCGGAAGCTTCATAAATTGAAATGTTTACGTGTGCTGTGCTGACATTCATATTTTTTTATAAGTTGTCAAAAACCTGTGAGTATTCTAATCAAACTCTAACAAAATTTTCAAGAATTTTAATTTTCTTGAGAAAAGTTCGATTATTTGAATTGTTGAGATATATTACATAGTGTTTCTACTATTCTATTCATATTAACGCTATTTGAGTTCGTTATCGATATCGTCATTAATGGCATGAATATCCTTCCATACAGGTAAATCAAAAAAATTATAGTACTATTTATTTATACCGAGACTGATTACTTCTAGTTTAATCAAAGATCCAATCTGTATAATAACACTACAAAAGCGTTTATATTTTCTTATAATTGTTTATAAATATATAAAATAATTATTTGTATTATTGTAATGTGCAGTACCCGCTGTCGCCGCCACTGTCACGCCCGCTGTCCCCGTCGCTGTCGCCGCCGCTGTCCCCGTTGCTGTCCCCGTTGCAGTCCCCGTTGCTGTCGCAGGGACGAGCGAGTGTCTATTTTTAGCAATGACGCAACGGACCTGTCTGAGCCTGCTTAATTACGCGGTTGATGTAACCTATTGTGTTTTATCTAGAATAATACTCTAGAATTCTCTGGAATAAAAATGCCAGGGTATATAAGCACCGTTAGCGAAGGCACTGAACAGTCTGATATAAATAAGCGTTGCGTGTTAAACAGTTGGTGATATAAACAGATAGTAGACAAGTGGTGAATAAAAATAAATACAGTTGTATAAATAAATAAGTGATCTATATATTGTTTAAATAAATAATCTTAGTGTTTAAGTGTTTTATAATATTCTTAGTCTTAATTAGTGGTTAGTATTTGTTTAATCGTAGTGTTCGTTATATTTATCCTCTTTTAATTATATTTAATATCTATTTATCTTTATAATAAACTTTTATTTTAAGTAATAATAATTCTTATATTTACACTTCACCCAAATAAATAAAAACGTTACATTATTGTAAAAAAAATATATGAAGCATATATGTTTTATAAATGTTGGTTTTCATTGTATACTTTATATATATATATATATATATATATATATATATATATATATATATATATATATATATATATATATATATATATATATATATATATATATATATATATATATATATATATATATATATATATAAAACTTTTTTTTGGACAGATAGAAAATAATGTTTCAGACAAATATTGTAATAGAAAGTTTATGGATTTCAAAAATGTTTTATTTTCAAAAATCGATGGGGTGATTTTCAAGATATCTCGTTTTGAAATTTTTGATTGGTCGCCATTTTGTTATTTGATGAAATAGAAAATAATTGTAAATACAAGTGTTTTAGAGAACCGAAAGCAAATGCTAAAAGTTTTTGTATTTTTGAAATATTCCTTAAAATAAGAGAGTTATGACGATTTTTCGAAAAACAAGAGAACGCCAATAACTATGAACTGGGGCTCCAAATCAAAAATTTGAGCTAAGAAAAGTTGTTTGTTTTAATTAGTTCTATCTACCATTTTCGGGTGTAACGACTTAGTATTAACACACTATATATATATATATATATATATATATATATATATATATATATATATATATATATATATATATATATATACGGGGTGTAAATGAAATAAGTGCATTAAATTTAACCAGTAATATAACTTGTCGAGAGCAACAATATTTCTTAATAACTTTTTCTCGAAATCGCATATTTTTTTTAGCATTTTTACCACCCCGTAAATTGACAAGTCGTTCCAAATATTTTTGTGATAATTGAATTCAGTAGCAATAGCTATGAAAAATTTTGTTTTAGCAATTGACAGTCCTGTTAACTGTTCTAACTAAATTTTGATATTAGTAATAAACTTGTTTATAAGGTAAAATTCTGTCAAAATGCGAGTACACAGACATTGTAATTACTTACCTATGGTTTATTTATTTATTTTTTTTTCGTATCTGTACTACATTTTACTTTACATCACGGTTGACATAAAGACAGTGTCATGGAGTTGTCAACGCATCTACACGGAGCGTATCCAAAATATCACCAAATCATTCTGTTCTTAATATTCGCACAATTGTTAATCTTGTACATTTTTATCACATCACAATACGGAGTGTCACATATGACAATTTTAAAAAAAAGCAACAGTTATATCCATAACATGTGCAAAAAGTTTTGTTTTCAGCACATAACAGACTTCAATTTTGGGAATGGCTCATAATGTTCATTAATGAGACTGAATTTACTTGGGAAGGTGTATTTATTATGCACAATACACATCTCGACAGACGAAAATGCTGTAAATTTTTTTATTAAAAAATGTTTTGGGCGGGAACAATAAATGGACGACTAATTATTGGTACTCATGTACCTCTTTTAAATGGACAAAAGTTTGTACTTACATTTTTTTAATAACGTATTTAAACTATTATGATTTATCGACGATAATTAATCATCTCATAACCTAATAACTATGCTTTTGCTCTTCCTCTCGTTACCTCGCTCCTCCTTGTCTTCCTCTATTCACAGGTGATTAAAATCCTGGTTTAATACACAACTTTATAATTTTGTTATCCAAAATTTTAATTTATTTATTTTAAAAATTGTACTATTACGTATTAATTAATAATAATGTTATTTCCCTTGATTCGTTAATTAATTACGGTGACTGTAAGTGTAACCGATAACCGATAATTTTTGAGCTGTTTGTATCCCACTTGAATACGGCAGCAGCCATTTGTTCTCCATAGGCGGGTAACGAAATATGCAGCAAATCTTTATAGAATTTTAACTCAAAATCTAAAAGACTTAGAAAAAAAGTTATTAAGAAATATTGTTCCTCTCGTCGAGTTACATTACTGGTTAAATTTAATGCACTTATTTCATTTACACCCTGTATATTATAAATATGAAACACTGGGAGGCAATGCGGATGCATATTTAGATGTTATGGGGTTGCCTACATACTCAAAATAGTTCCGGTAGCGACCAAAGAGTGGCGCTGAAAATGGTTCCTTCTAATAGCATTACAATGTCCAATCTATTATACAAACAAAACATATTTCTAATCTGTGGTCTGTATAGAGTAACTATGGTAATATGTTATGTTATGTAATGTCACTTATGATTTTGATTTGTAAAACATTTTTGGTTCGATTAAACTATTTTTCTGGTTTTCTACTAAACGTTTATTTAAATGCTCTGTAGTTCGATAAATCTAACAACTTCCATACCATGTGCAAAAAAATTATTGTTTCTAGCATTTCAATTTTGCGAATGAGTTGTATTGTTCACTGATAGGGCTGCATATATTAGAGAAAGTGTCTTTAATAATGCACAATACACTTATCTGGTCACAAAAATCCTGATACTGTAAGAAGGAAACACAATTTTCAACAAATAATATCATTAATTGTTTAGGGGGGAATAAATTGACGAGTCATTGGTCCTCATATAATCCCACCTCGTTTAAATGGACAAAAGTATGTACTTACATTTTTTGAATAATGTATTTAAACTATTTTGATTTGCCGTGTTGAGACACGAAAATTCATCTCATAACATTCATAACTAATATGCTCTTTCCACGCTCTTACTCTATTCCCAAAGTTCAGACACCTGTTTTAATACACAATTTTATAATTTTGTTATCCAAATTTATTCTTAATTTTAAAAATTGTACTATTACGAACTTATTAATAATAAGTATGTTTTCCGTTGATCATTTATTAATTACTGTGTCTGCAAGTTTGCAACCACCACCCGACAATTTTATGCTGTGTACATCAGACAGCAGAGATCTTACCATTGACGGGTAACGAAATTTTAAACAAATCTTTAAAGAATTTTAACTCAAAAACTAGATTTAGAAAAAAAAAATATTAAGAAAAATTGTTGCTCTCGACGTGTTACATTACTGGTTAATATATATATATTAACCAGTAATGTAACACGTCGAGAGCAACAATTTTTCTTAATATTTTTTTTTCTAAATCTAGTTTTTGAGTTAAAATTCTTTAAAGATTTGTTTAAAATTTCGTTACCCGTCAATGGTAAGATCTCTGCTGTCTGATGTACACAGCATAAAATTGTCGGGTGGTGGTTGCAAACTTGCAGACACAGTAATTAATAAATGATCAACGGAAAACATACTTATTATTAATAAGTTCGTAATAGTACAATTTTTAAAATTAAGAATAAATTTGGATAACAAAATTATAAAATTGTGTATTAAAACAGGTGTCTGAACTTTGGGAATAGAGTAAGAGCGTGGAAAGAGCATATTAGTTATGAATGTTATGAGATGAATTTTCGTGTCTCAACACGGCAAATCAAAATAGTTTAAATACATTATTCAAAAAATGTAAGTACATACTTTTGTCCATTTAAACGAGGTGGGATTATATGAGGACCAATGACTCGTCAATTTATTCCCCCCTAAACAATTAATGATATTATTTGTTGAAAATTGTGTTTCCTTCTTACAGTATCAGGATTTTTGTGACCAGATAAGTGTATTGTGCATTATTAAAGACACTTTCTCTAATATATCCAGCCCTATCAGTGAACAATACAACTCATTCGCAAAATTGAAATGCTAGAAACAATAATTTTTTCGCACATGGTATGGAAGTTGTTAGATTTATCGAACTACAGAGCATTTAAATAAACGTTTAGTAGAAAACCAGAAAAATAGTTTAATCGAACCAAAAATGTTTTACAAATCAAAATCATAAGTGACATTACATAACATAACATATTACCATAGTTACTCTATACAGACCACAGATTAGAAATATGTTTTGTTTGTATAATAGATTGGACATTGTAATGCTATTAGAAGGAACCATTTTCAGCGCCACTCTTTGGTCGCTACCGGAACTATTTTGAGTATGTAGGCAACCCCATAACATCTAAATATGCATCCGCATTGCCTCCCAGTGTTTCATATTTATAATATACAGGGTGTAAATGAAATAAGTGCATTAAATTTAACCAGTAATGTAACTCGACGAGAGGAACAATATTTCTTAATAACTTTTTTTCTAAGTCTTTTAGATTTTGAGTTAAAATTCTTTAAAGATTTGCTGCATATTTCGTTACCCGCCTATGGAGAACAAATGGCTGCTGCCGTATTCAAGTGGGATACAAACAGCTCAAAAATTATCGGTTATCGGTTACACTTACAGTCACCGTAATTAATTAACGAATCAAGGGAAATAACATTATTATTAATTAATACGTAATAGTACAATTTTTAAAATAAATAAATTAAAATTTTGGATAACAAAATTATAAAGTTGTGTATTAAACCAGGATTTTAATCACCTGTGAATAGAGGAAGACAAGGAGGAGCGAGGTAACGAGAGGAAGAGCAAAAGCATAGTTATTAGGTTATGAGATGATTATTTATCGTCGATAAATCATAATAGTTTAAATACGTTATTAAAAAAATGTAAGTACAAACTTTTGTCCATTTAAAAGAGGTACATGAGTACCAATAATTAGTCGTCCATTTATTGTTCCCGCCCAAAACATTTTTTAATAAAAAAATTTACAGCATTTTCGTCTGTCGAGATGTGTATTGTGCATAATAAATACACCTTCCCAAGTAAATTCAGTCTCATTAATGAACATTATGAGCCATTCCCAAAATTGAAGTCTGTTATGTGCTGAAAACAAAACTTTTTGCACATGTTATGGATATAACTGTTGCTTTTTTTAAAATTGTCATATGTGACACTCCGTATTGTGATGTGATAAAAATGTACAAGATTAACAATTGTGCGAATATTAAGAACAGAATGATTTGGTGATATTTTGGATACGCTCCGTGTAGATGCGTTGACAACTCCATGACACTGTCTTTATGTCAACCGTGATGTAAAGTAAAATGTAGTACAGATACGAATAAAAAAATAAATAAATAAACCATAGGTAAGTAATTACAATGTCTGTGTACTCGCATTTTGACAGAATTTTACCTTATAAACAAGTTTATTACTAATATCAAAATTTAGTTAGAACAGTTAACAGGACTGTCAATTGCTAAAACAAAATTTTTCATAGCTATTGCTACTGAATTCAATTATCACAAAAATATTTGGAACGACTTGTCAATTTACGGGGTGGTAAAAATGCTAAAAAAAATATGCGATTTCGAGAAAAAGTTATTAAGAAATATTGTTGCTCTCGACAAGTTATATTACTGGTTAAATTTAATGCACTTATTTCATTTACACCCCGTATATATATATATATATATATATATATATATATATATATATATATATATATATATATATATATATATAGTGTGTTAATACTAAGTCGTTACACCCGAAAATGGTAGATAGAACTAATTAAAACAAACAACTTTTCTTAGCTCAAATTTTTGATTTGGAGCCCCAGTTCATAGTTATTGGCGTTCTCTTGTTTTTCGAAAAATCGTCATAACTCTCTTATTTTAAGGAATATTTCAAAAATACAAAAACTTTTAGCATTTGCTTTCGGTTCTCTAAAACACTTGTATTTACAATTATTTTCTATTTCATCAAATAACAAAATGGCGACCAATCAAAAATTTCAAAACGAGATATCTTGAAAATCACCCCATCGATTTTTGAAAATAAAACATTTTTAAAATCCATAAACTTTCTGTTACAATATTTGTCTGAAACATTTTTTTCTATCTGTCCAAAAAAAAGTTTTTATTTACTTACTTGGCTTGCATAAGTATTAACAACCTAAAAAAATCTGTTGTGGCCAGCACATTACCTTCCGTCAGTTCTATGTATTTTGTATAAATGTCATACAGAAAGTTGCTTGAAAAAGATTATATTTCTTGTACATTACATTTTTTGAATAATGTATTTAAACTATTTTGATTTGCCGTGTTGAGACACGAAAATTCATCTCATAACATTCATAACTAATATGCTCTTTCCACGCTCTTACTCTATTCCCAAAGTTCAGACACCTGTTTTAATACACAATTTTATAATTTTGTTATCCAAATTTATTCTTAATTTTAAAAATTGTACTATTACGAACTTATTAATAATAAGTATGTTTTCCGTTGATCATTTATTAATTACTGTGTCTGCAAGTTTGCAACCACCACCCGACAATTTTATGCTGTGTACATCAGACAGCAGAGATCTTACCATTGACGGGTAACGAAATTTTAAACAAATCTTTAAAGAATTTTAACTCAAAAACTAGATTTAGAAAAAAAAATATTAAGAAAAATTGTTGCTCTCGGCGTGTTACATTACTGGTTAATATATATATATATATATATATATATATATATATATATATATATATATATATATATATATATATATATATATATAAAACAACCAACGCTTTTTTGGGCGAACTAATGATTTTAGAAAAAAATGTTATAAACAAGAAATGATCAAGCGTAAGGGGCTAATTTATTAATAATAACAACAAACCGAAAATTTGACCAGTGGTTCTCAAACGGCAGAACAAAATTATATTTTTTCAAATAGTATCCTATATAATTTTTTAGCTCATTATATAGAGAATTTTTTTCTGATTTCAAAGATATAAATATGGTATAGGGTTGTATAACAATTATTTCGAGAAAATGGTATTAAAAATAATGTTATAATATTACAATAAGCTATGCAATACACAGGTATAAATACGCCTGTTGCCTAGTTACGCTAGTAGTAAACCTATTGTTATTACATTATTACTAGTTTTTAATACCATTTTTCTCGAAACAATTGTTATACAACCCTATACTATATTTATATTGTTGTAATCAGGAAATAATATTCTATTTAAAGGGCTGAAAAATTATATAGGGTGCCATTTAAAAAAATATAATTTTGTTTTACCGTTTGAGATCCACTGATTAAATATTCGGTTTGTTACTACTGGTACATTATCCCCTTATTCTTGATAATTTTTTATATAAAACATTTTTCTCTAAAGTTCTTAGTGCACCCAAAAAAGCGCTGGTTTTAAAGGAAACATCCTCTATATACATATATACGAAGTCGATTACAAAAGAATCCGACCATTGGCCGGGGAAAAAAACTTGCATACCTGGAGCGTTGGAAACCTAATCACCTTCAAAGTAGTCTCCTTGGGACTCCACACACTTCTCCCATCGGTGCCGCCATTGTTGGAAGCATTACGAGAAAGCCTCTTTCGGAATGGAGTTCAGCTCGGCTGTCGTTGTAGCCATAATGTCCTCTCTTGTCTGAAATTGCGTTCCTTTCAATGGCTTTTTGAGTTTGGGGAACAGCCAGAAGTCTCAAGGGGCCATATCAAAAGAGTAAGGAGCCTGTTGAACCACAGGATTCTTGTTCTTCGCCAAAAAAGTATGAATCAAGTGCGAGGAATGTGCTGGAGCATTATCGTGATGGAGGCGCCAATTTTCTGTTGACCACAACTCCGGTCTCTTGCGCCGCACAGCATCACGTAGGCGACGGAGGATATCCCTGTAATACTCTTTGGTGATTGTTTGACCCTGTGGTGCGTACTCGTGGTGGTTCAAGGTTCAAGGTCAGCTCATGCATGCGCACTTGATTCAAATCCATCAGGTCTTCGCAAAAAAATAAGGTCGAATACTTTTCTAACAGACCTCATATACAGGGTGTTCATTAAAAGCGGGCCATAGGTGTTTAACAAGGGAAATCAGTTTTTCCTTGCGCAAAACTTCCCATTTAATTTTAAACAAAAATGTTTTTCTGTACGATTAACAGAAACGGAGCTATGAAGCTCTCAAAAAGACTAAAATTCTGTACTTAGCAAAATTTTGAACCTTTCCACTTTACATCGCAATAACTCCGTAACACTTCATTTCAGCGTAAAAATCCTAATAATCAATCTAGAGAATTTAATAACCTGCAAAATTCTTGTATCAGCTTTTTTATTACCTATGCAATAGAGTTGGGGTAAATTTAACAAAAAAAATCAAATTTATTGTAGCAACGTTGTCTCTCCGATTTTTGACACTATAAGTGTTTTTATGATGCGAAATTAACGTAATACGGTTTCGACGAGCATCAGTCAGGAAATGCATATTGTCCATCGTTTAATAAAACAACACAAGCTAAATCTAATTAATATGAATAAAGAAAATTTGAAAATGGATTTTTCGCGGTAATCTGTGTATTCCATATTTGCTCCATTCCGTAACTGTAGAGCTATTTTGCTGAGTGTGCAATTGTTGCCCATTTTGGGAGCTTCATAGCTCCGTTGCTATTAATCGTACAAAGAAAACATTTCGTATCAAATTTTCAGGATACTTTGTTCTATACAAGTCGGCAAATATCTTTTTTGCGCTAAAATTTACCAGAACGAAGTTATAGGTGAAAAACTGAAAAAAGTGCTGATTTATGGTGGTTTGTACAAGATGGCGGACGGAGCGGAGGAAGAGGAATTGTGGAAATTTGGATTTTTCAGAACTATTATACCTGACCTTTTGTAGGGTAACCCTCTTTTGTGACCTCTGTTAACTGGACGTAATAAATCAAAATTTGCAAGAATAGTATTATATTTTTGCAAGGGATGCGGAAATATTAGATATATCCAGATTAAAGATATAATGCACTGACTTTTAGGTACACTTTTATAATCATGTCATTACCACAGGATTATCCATAGTTTAAATAGGTAGAAACTCAGAGACGTATTCTATTATTTTTAATCGGGTACCTAAAATCTTTATCACACAACAAATTGTTAATATACAAAAAAATAAAACTCATAAGTATAAGAATCAAAATATACATAAAAACTACTTAACTAAATACCAAATAGTTAATATGTATTATGTGTAGCAGTCTCGCCTATAATCTGTATTATTATTATTATGTATTAAATATAACATAAAAAATAAAGTAAAAATACGAGTAAATTTCAATTCTGTAAAATTATCTCGAAAACGATGCATTTTATTGAATTTAAAAAAAACATTTTTTTTAAATTTTAAATGAAAAAAATCATTAAACTTTTTGACCTTATAGATTGTATAAAGTATATCAAGTTTCACAATTTTATGTATAAATATTTTCAAATTGGAAATCAAATAAACACTTCCTAGGCCATCTTCAAGAGGTTGGTACTCCTGTAGGAAGGGAGGAGATAATTTTATTTGAACCTTTTTACTTAAAATTATCAAATCATATGAGGTTGAAGTATTGAAATTCTTTCGTGGACACCGTATTAGATTAAAACTATTTTATTATAAAAATTTGACGTTTACCCTCACTACAACGTTCAATTCCTCCAGACATTATTCGCATTACCCACAAAATTACCTTACGTTTTCTCTATTCCACTAGTTTCATAAATACATGAAATAGAAAGTTATAGCTTGAATATGGTGCTAAGATTTTTTTATCATTACCGTTATTCTGATTAATTATTCACCGCAGATCATGTTATCAAAATATATTTAGTATGATGAATGATATGATATTTGTTTTCATTATTGCATATCTATCTTTAAAAATAATTTCATAAAATGTGATCAAATTTTAGATTACAATTTCATATAAATAAATAAATATGTCATCACGGCGTATTACTCATTGCTGAGTGTGCTAATCTGCTTTGTACACAGATTTCGGTATTGATGATGACATATTTGTACCGTGTGGGCGTTATATAAAGGAATATTTATTTATGCAACATGAATAAAAAGTAAAAGGCTTGACGAACTTGCCTACGGTCAAACTTTTCTGTTTGTGAAATAGGACATAGGACAGTTTTTACTCTAGTTGCATATAATTTTTTTACGTCTACATTGAACGAAATAAACTTTATAAACTCATTTCAATGAAATAAGTGTACTTTTACTTTTATAATGTACGTAAAAAATATATAAGTACATACGAAAATTTTCTCCTAATTACGTGTGTATACAGGGTGAACACGACAATTCCTAACTTAACATTTAACTTGTGAAAACGGTGTTTTTTTTTTCAAATATTATTTGTCCGTTAAATATTATGTGGTAGAGAATAAAACTCCGAATTTTTGGTTACTTTTTTTTAATTTACTCGTTTGCTACTATACTGTATTTCAGATAAGAATAGACTTAGGAGTAAGATTGGGCTTACGATTCCAGCTTTCTGAATGGCCTAAACGCAAACAAAGTTTACAATAGCAGTATGCAAAGCAGGTACATTATTTATTCTATTTTGACTTTATTAGCAATTTACATTGCAAGACCGTTATTTAGAACTTTATGGACGTGCACGGTAGGTACATAACGCGCGAGCGAAGCGAGCACGTAAATTTCGAGTAACGGTTGAGCATTGTACAATGTTTTATGATATACTGAATCGTATATAATTTGAAAAAAATATTGGAACGTACAGCACAATATATTAAAATATATGGCGAAATAATGAATAAATAAATCTGTATATATATTGCTATGGTTGTAATAGCCCGTAAAGTTTTTTTATCACTAGAGACAGCTATGTAATAACACGTTTACGTTATACTGAATCGTAAACATCTTATTACAGAGCTCTGTCTCTAGTGGTATAGACAGTTTTTACGGGCTGGTAAAACAATAGCAACATGTATACAGATTTATTTATTCATTATTTCGCTTCGCCATATGTTTCCAAAGACTATTTCGACCAAATAGTTTAATGTATTGTGTTGTAGGTTTCAATATTTATTTTTCGAATTATTTACGATTCAGTATATCATAAAACATTGTACAATGCTCAACCGTAATCCGAAATTTACGTGCTCGCACGGATAACAAGCTCACTTTGCTCGCTCATTAAGTACCGCGCACGCCCGTAAAGTTCCGAGTAACGGTCTTGCAATGTAAATTACTATTACGATTGAGTATAACTTAAAATTTATTTAACAACTGTTATATATTCAGTAAGTCTAGTTGCCAATGTTTTAATAAAAAAGACAGACAGAAGACAGTGAAAAAAGAAGAACAACTTACTTGTCAATGTCAACCAAAATGCTATGTATTATTTTGAATTTTAAATAAACTGTAATAAATAATAATAAAATAAAACATGGTGACAGCGGTATTCTATTAAGTGTGGTAAACTTGTGAAATATTATAATCATGGATACACGAGGAATGTTAGAACCATTGCGTACCGAAGGAGATATGAGTACAAATTGGAAACGGTTTAAAAGACAATTTCTAACATACATTGATGCATATTATTCTAACGCAAAAACTAAACAGAAAATAGGTATACTTCTTCACCATGGTGGAGAGCATGCTCAAGATGTATATGATTCTTTCAATTTTGAAGATAAGGAAACAGACCATTTAGAATCTATTTTAAAGAAGTTTGATGAACATTTCTTTCCAAAAAGAAATGTGACATATGAAAGATATTTAATATTTACACGAAAATAGCAAGAGTCAGAAACATATGAACAATATATGACAGTTTTAAAAAATATGAGTAAAACGTGCGAATTTGATAAGCTCAATGATGAGTTAGTAAGAGATTTATTTATTTGTGGAGTAAAAGATGCTAACGTAAGACGTACGCTGTTAAGAGCGTCAAAACTAAAACTAGACGAAGCATTGGATTTGTGTAGAACTCATGCCGTGGTCGAGAAGCAACTAACACAAATAGATACCTCGAAAGAAGAATTGATAAAGATTAAAGAAGAACCGGAAATTGATTTATTAAAAAGAAAAGTTCAAAGGGATAGAACGGATTATAAAGAAACACCAAAGATGATAAGCGATTGTAAATTTTGTGGCTTGGCCCACCAATATGGTCGTTGTCCGGCATTTGGAAAAAGTTGTGTAATTTGCAAAAAATTGAATCACTTTGCTCGAAAATGTTCACTGAAAGAAAAGAAACAAGTAAATATGTTAGAGGGACAATTTGATAGTCCTGTAAAGAAAAGCAGCAGCGATGAAGAGTGTCAGCTGGACGGGATCTCGATGTGCCTTACTGTAGACAATCTGAAAAAAACGGATTGGTATATGACATCGTTAATCATAAACAATCGAACTGTGCACCTCAAGGTAGATTCGGGAGCACAATGCAATGTTATTAGTTGGAAGCAGTATATGAAGTTGGGCCTGCCAAATACCTGTCTCCAAAAAACAAGGGTAATTATTACTTCTTTTACAAATAACAAGTTACCTGTGATAGGTAAATGTCAGTTAGATTGCATGTATAAATCGTTGAAGTTTTCTATTGAGTTTCTGGTTGTAAAAAATGACTGTGTGAATATTCTGGGCTTAAAAACATCAGAAAAATTGGGTTTAATTTCAAGAGTGGATGCATTGGAAACAAGGTCTATTAATACAGTGATTCCTGCAAATTTTCGTAATTTATTTGATGGACAGGTGGGTTGCGTGCCAGTTAAAGTAAAGTTAGAAATAGATACTAGTGTAAAACCAGTAGTTTCTCCAGCACGCAAGATTCCTTATGCGTTATTACCAAAAGTAAAAGAAGAGTTGGATCGAATGGTAAAAATGGGCGTCATAGAACCTGTTTCGCAACCTACAGACTGGGTAAGTCAAATGGTGGTAATTCAAAAGAAAGATAAATCTTTAAGAATATGTATAGATCCTCGACCACTCAATAAAGCATTAAAAAGGGCACATTTTCCATTTCCAACTATTGAAGAGATAACGGTTAAGCTTACGGGAGCTAAATGTTTTTGTAAATTAGATGCACAGTCAGGATTTTGGATGCTTCCCCTTGATAATGAAAGTTCTAAGTTGTGTACTTTTCAAACACCTTGGGGTAGATATAGTTTCAAGCGGTTACCATTTGGAGTAGCTCCTGCTCCAGAAATATTTCACAAAGTAATTTGTGAAACTTTTCAAGATATAGATAATGTTGTAACTTTTCAAGATGATGTATTGTTATGGGCTAATACTAAAAATGAATTATACAGCACATTGTTAAAAGTGTTAGAAAAAGCTAAATCAAAGGGAATCAAATTTAACAGTAGTAAATGCCAATTTAATGTTAGTCAAATAACGTTTTTAGGACACAGTTTTGGACCTGATGGTGTTTCAATAGATCCAGAAAAAGTAAAAGCAGTTAACCAATTAAAATCTCCATCTGACAAGAAGTCTTTGCAAAGAGTGCTTGGTATGTTTAATTATATATCAAAATTTATTCCAAACTATTCTGTTTTGACTGCTCCAATCAGAGAATTGTTAAAAGATGATATTGTATTTCAATGGCAAGAACACCACGAAAAGTGTTTCAAAAGTCTGAAGGCTTTAATTACAAATGCTCCAGTTTTAGGCTTCTACGATATAAAAAAAGAGTTGACACTAAGTGTAGATGCTAGTTCAAAAGGTGTAGGAGCTGTAATACTGCAAGAAGGTCGTCCTATTGCATATGCTTCAAAAACCCTCACAGATGTCCAAGTTAGGTATTCTCAAATTGAGAAAGAACTTCTAGCTCTTTGTTTCGGCACTGAAAAGTTTAAACAGTACATTTTTGGTAGAGATTCAGTACGAGTGGAGACAGATCATAAACCTATTCTTGGACTAATTAAAAAACCTTTGTATAAAATTCCAACCAGATTGCAACGAATGATGTTAAGGTTACAACCTTATCGTTTAAATATAGTCCACACACCCGGGAAATATTTGTATATTGCTGACACTCTATCCCGTGACTTTACTAGAGATAGTTGTGACACAGATACAGACTTTGATGAAGAGTTAGAGTTACAAATTTTAATGCTAATTAAACATTTACCAGTGACTAAGGAAAATTGGGAATTGATAGATAAGTATTCTGAAAATAATCCAGTGATAATTAAATTAAAAAAATATACCTTGGAAGGTTGGCCGAGAAGTTATAAAGATTTAGACGATCATGTTAAGCCATATTTTCAATTTAGGGATGAAATTGTGTTGATCAAAAATATATTGTTCAGGGGAGACAGAATAATTATTCCCCATAGCCTAAAACGTGAAATGCTTAAAAAGTTACACACTGGACATCCTGGAGTATCAAGAATGACTAACAGAGCAGAATTAACAGTGTTTTGGCCTGGTATTAATCAGGACATTAAAAAATATGTTAACTCATGCATAACTTGTCAAAAATATCAAGATAATAAAATTAAACTTGAAATGAAATTTAAAGATGTTCCACTTCTTCCATGGCAGGAAGTCGGATGTGATATTTTTGAGCTCAACCGGAAATATTATTTGGTATTAGTTGATGCACTGTCCAACTATATTGAGATCTGTAGTTTGCCTAATTTAAAAAGTCAAACTGTTATAGAAAAAATTAAATCAATTTTCTCCAGACATGGAATACCAATGACCTTGTATACCGATGGTGGATTGTCTTTTGACTCGGAAATGTTTAGAAACTTTGAAAAAGAATGGTGTTTTAATCATATCATGTCAAGTCCTTATTATCCAAAGTCTAACGGTTTAGCAGAGAGCGCTGTTAAGACAGTTAAAAAACTATTAAAGAAAACTGCGGATTCAAACGAAGATTTTTATTTGGCTCTGTTAAATCACAGAAATACACCTCGAGGTTCTGTTCATTCTCCGGCGTCCAATTTGATGGGCCGTCAATTAAGAACTAATATACCTGGCTCTTTTAAAACTCTAACTCCAAAGCTAACATACATTCAAGACCGAGAGATTTTAAAGTTGTGGAAAGAAAAGTCAAAGATGTATTATGATAAGTCTGCTAGAAAACGTCCCGATTTTCATTCTGGTGAGGCAGTTGTTTTTCAAAAATCTGAAAATGATGTTTGGTTACCTGGAGTAGTATTGGATAAAGGTCAAAGTCCCAGATCTTATATTGTACAAAGGAAAGATGGAGGAACATATACTAGAAATGAAATTAATATATCTCCAACTAATATGTCTCCAAATAATGAGTTACCAAATAACTCTGGTGAAACTAATATTTCTAATACTACAAATAGTTGTGTTACCAGGTCTGGAAGGACAGTCAGGTGTCCAAATAAATTTAAAGGCTTTAATATGTAAAAAGGGGAAGATGTTATATATTCAGTAAGTCTAGTTGCCAATGTTTTAATAAAAAAGACAGACAGAAGACAGTGAAAAAAGAAGAACAACTTACTTGTCAATGTCAACCAAAATGCTATGTATTATTTTGAATTTTAAATAAACTGTAATAAATAATAATAGAATAAAACAACAACTTTAACTAAATATTTACTTACTAATAATTTAAAATAATCAAATCTTGACGTTTCGAGCTGTCAAGTATGTCATACACGAAACAAAACTAATTCATAACTTTTATATGAGTAAAAAGGCTGGCGCAGTAGCGCCACCAAGTCTATTCTTACCTGAAATACAGTATACAGGCTGATCAAAACCATCTGATAGTCACGTGAACCGCATCTTTCTTCTATGACATCAAAAGTAGACTTCTAGGAAGATAAGTTTGATGTGTAAGTTCATGGACGTGCGAATTTTTATTATAAAAAATACGCTTCGACAATAAACTTATAACCATTTTGGGTGGTAAATTAACCTAAAAAAAACTCAATAATGAAGCTATTAAAATTAATTTTGTAATCCACCAAATAAATAGCGTAATATACTAATAAGAGTTGTGAGAAAGATTTGTCGATAATGTAATTATGAAACACTTGTAATAAAGACGGTGAAAATAAACAAAGATCGTAACGGATATTTGAGCAGATAATTTGACAGATTGACAGAACAATACACGACTGTGAATTGCACGCAACTGTTAATACTTATTTCCGCGGAATAAAATATTGAGAACTACTTAGGTCACATGACTATCAGTTTGTTTTGATCACTCTGTGGAATAAACTTAATTTAAAGGTACTAAACGTGTATTTAGTATGCGAATATATCAAAAAGTGTATGACAAGTAAAATGTAAAAAACTATGTACATATATGGCAGTCAATAATTGATACTCATTTGTTAAAATAATGCATTTTTACCTTCCGTTATCTTTAGGTAAGGAAGGTTTGATCAAAAAATTTAATGATGAGTTTTTAATGAATAAGCACGTTTTAGGGTCTCTAGAATACGATTTTACTATTTTTAAGATGGTGTCTGTATGTACGGATGGATGTATGGATGGATGGTTGGATGTATTATGGATGTAGGGAGGTATGGACGTATGGAGGTATGGATGTATGGATGTATGGATGTATGGATATATGGATGTATGGATGTATGGATGTATGGATGTAGGTATATATGGATGTATGGATGTACGGATGTATGGATGGATGGATGGATGGATGGATGTATGCATGAATGTATGGATGGATGTATGGATGGATGTATAGATGGATGTATAGATGGATGTATGAATGGATGTATGGATGGATGTATGGATGGATGTATGGATGGATGTATGGATGGATGTATGGATGGATGTATGGATGGATGTATGGATGGATGTATGGATGGATGTATGGATGGATGTATGGATAGATGTATGGATGGATGTATGGATGGATGTATGGATGGATGTATGGATGAATGTATGGATGGATGTATGGATGGATGTATGGATGGATGTATGGATGGATGTATGGATGGATATATGGATGGATGTATGGATGGATGTATAAATGGATGTATGGATGGATGTATGGATGGATGTATGGATGGATGTATGGATGGATGTATGGATGGATGTATGGATGGATGTATGGATGGATGTATGGATGGATGTATGGATGGATGTATGGATGGATGTATGGATGGATGTATGGATGGATGTATGGATGGATGTATGGATGGATGTATGGATGGATGTATGGATGGATGTATGGATGGATGTATGGATGGATGTATGGATGGATGCATGGATGGATGTATAGATGGATGTATGGATGGATGTATGGATGGATGTATGGATGGATGTATGGATGGATGTATGGATGGATGTATGGATGGATGTATGGATGGATGTATGGATGGATGTATGGATGGATGTATAATGTGCATCCAGTCACATGGGGGGAATCAAGGAAATCAAGTGAGGTTTGGGGGATTGTTTTGGTAACTGGGTGACGAAAAGTAAATAAACATTCATTCATATTTTGTCATTTTTTGGTAACGTTCACGTAAAATAAAAATTGTTATCTTTTATTATATTTTATAATTTATACAGTTTAAGTCAATTAATATTTTTACAATTGTGACGACTGGTGACCCCTTGTGGAATACGTTCCTTCGCTATGGACAAAGAAGATGAACTACTTGCCTCACCTGACCCTCCTATTTCAGTACTTCAGAACATTTCTGCTCTTTCCTCGTCTAAACTTCCAGAATTTTTCCCAGAAGATCCTGAGCTCTGGTTTAAGCAAATTGAAATCATTTTCGCTTCTCATCATATAACTTCTGAGACTAGCAAGTATAATGTGTTAGTTACAGCTCTACGTCCAGAGCATGCTGCTGAAATACGAGACCTCATTCTCGAACGACCAGTTGACAAGCCTTACACCACCACCAAAGTAGCACTGCTCCAAAGGACAACACCTACAGATGTACAGAAATTCAACGCGCTTTTAAATATAAACGCCTTAAATTATGAAAAACCATCTCACCTTTTACGAAAAATGAAGCAACTAACTGGATCGACACAAGAAGAAAACAAAATTTTAAATCATCTTTTTCTGCAAAAGCTACCTTCCAACATGCAATTAATATTAGCCGCCTCCAAAACATCTAGCATTGAGGAAAAAGCAGAAATTGTGGATAAATTAGTAGAAGTTGCTCAGCCGAACACTACTTCACCACAACCTGTAAACACGTTTGAAATCAGAGAATTGCAAGCGGAACTTGCGAATGTCAAAAAGTTACTTACTGATTTCTCCAACCCGCCTCAGCGTAGACCTTCGATGTGCCCTACACCTCATTCTTCCAGACACGAAGATTCACCCTCCTTCTTCACTACCAGTGATGGCAGCAATATCTGCTGGTATCACTACCACTTCGGTGATAAAGCAAGAAGCTGTCAACCTGGTTGCAGCAAATGGCAGAAGCGGAATTTGAGTTCTCCTCGTCAAACAGTCAATATTCATACTATAACTGATTTTAAAAATACTAATTTACCTACTTGTTCCAGCGCTAATCTTTCCGTCTCCAGCCCCCTCTTCTTTGTAATTGACAAGTTGTCAGGCTGTCAATTTTTAGTTGACACTGGTGCAGAAGTGAGTATTATCCCACCTTCATTCACTCAAGTACGCAATACTCAAAAACATTCACTCAACGCCATCAATCAAACTAAAATTCAAACATACGGTACTGTCAAACTGACACTAGACATTGGGCTTAATACTACTTTTTCCTGGAAATTTATTATCGCAAATGTTAAACATGCCACTTTAGGAGCAGATTTCCTACAATACTTTCGTATAATCATTGATATGACTAACCGGGAACTTTATATCAACACTTCATCTTTCAAAAGACATTGTATTTCTTTGATCCAATCAGATAACAAGTTTCAAAATATTTTAAACGATTTTCCTTCTCTTACTGATCCTTTTGACGTTAACCGAGTCATCAAACATCATGTCACTCACCGCATTGACACAGATGGATCTCCTGTTTTTACAAGGCCTCGTCGATTACCACCCGAAAAACTAATAGCAGCCAAAAATGAATTCAATAATTTACTCGAACTCGGTATTATTCGGCAATCATCAAGTAATTGGTCATCAGCTTTACATATGGCCAAAAAGAAACCAAACACATGGCGTCCCTGTGGGGATTATCGCGCATTAAATAGCATAACTGTTCCAGACCGATACCCAATTCCTCACATACAAGATTTCACTATGAATTTGGAAAATGCAACTATTTTTTCGAAAATCGATTTAGTTAAAGCCTACCATCAAATTCCTATGGAACCGTCTTCAATACCTAAAACCGCTATTTCAACACCTTTTGGACTATTCGAATATACACACATGCCTTTCGGACTCCGTAATGCTGCACAAACATTTCAACGATTTATCGACGAAGTAACACGCGGTCTAAATTACTGTTTTGCTTACATTGACGACATACTCATAGCAAGCAACACACCAGAAGAACGTGAAGAACATGTAAAAACTCTTTTCAACAGACTCCAGCTCTACGGAGTCATCATTAATCCAGACAAATGTCAATTTGGCAGATCAGAATTTGAGTTTCTTGGGCACCACATAGACAAAAACGGAATCACTCCTTTAACAGAAAAAATTCAGACACTACAAACCTTTCCAATACCTAAAACACAAAAACAATTACGCGAGTTTCTTGGTCTTATAAATTTTTATCACAGATTCATTCCACATTGCGCCACAATTCTTCAACCTCTAAACAAATTAATTGACAACAAACATTCAAACACAAAAAAACTGACACTTAATAACCAAGAACTGACAGCTGTCAAAAACATAAAAAAAGCATTAATAAACGTCACCGCATTATCTAACCCAAAACGAAATTCTCCTACCAGTATAATAGTTGACGCATCTGACACGGGCGCGGGAGCGGTTTTACAACAATTAGAAAACAACGCTTGGAAACCACTAGCGTTCTTTTCAACTTGTTTCAATGAAACGGAAAAAAGATACAGTACGTTCGGGAGAGAATTATATGCAATTTATTTAGCAATCAAAAAATTTCGTTATTTTATTGAGGGACAAGAATTTTTTATCTTAACAGACCATAAACCACTCACTTACACTTTTAATAAAAATTCATCGAATTATTCCCCAAGAGAATTACGACACTTAGATTACATTGCTCAATTCACTACTGACATAAGACACATCCCTGGTAAAAGTAATAACGCAGCAGACGCACTCTCAAGAACAGAAATTAACTCCATCACAAACATACCTTATACTTCTTACGACGAACTGGCAAAATGCCAAGAATTTGATCCTGAATTACGTTCACTACTAAATAACACTAAAAGTCTCTTACGTTTTAAAAAAATAAAACTACCACACACATCACTTCGATTATATTGCGACACATCGACCAAAAATCTTCGACCGTATATTCCACCGAAATTTCGTCGATCCCTATTTAATCAGTTACACTCCTTATCACATCCCGGAATTAATGCTTCACGAAAACTTATTGCCTCAAAATTCATTTGGCCAAACATGCACACAGATGTAAAAAACTGGACACAAACTTGCAAAAAATGTCAAACCTGTAAAATCACTAGACACACAAAAGCACCCTTTAAAAAATTCCAAATCCCTACAGCGCGTTTTGATATTATACATATAGATCTAGTTGGTCCATTGCCCATTTCTAAGGGTTGTCGCTATATACTTACGTGCATTGACAGATTCACGAGATGGCCGGAAGCTATCGCTATTCCAGACAGTAAAATAGAAACCATCGCAAAAGCATTCGTATCAGGATGGATTTCCAGATTCGGAATTCCTTCAACAATCACAACAGATCGCGGCGCACAGTTCGAATCATCATTTTTCAACCAGTTACTATCACTAATTGACTCCACAAGACTACGTACAACATCTTACCATCCAGAAACTAATGGTATAATTGAACGGTTCCATAGACAACTTAAAACAGCATTAAAAGCTTGTGATCATCCGGATGAGTGGCATGATAATTTACTTTTCGTTCTACTAGGACTTAGAACTGCTTTTAAAGAACCATTACAATGTAGCTGCGCAGAGCTTGTGTATGGGGCAAAATTACGGTTACGCGGAGAAATTCCTAAATCGTTTTCCAGCGAATTCATTGACCACTTAGATTTACCTTTATATCTAAAAAAATTAAAAAAGCATATGTCTCAGTTGACAACCGTACCTCCTTCAGAATCCACATATAACAAACATCATTACACAAACCCAAATCTTTATCGCACTGACTTCGTTTTCATTCGCACAGACTCCATCAAGATTCCACTACAACCACCTTACACCGGCCCATACAAAGTCATCGCGAGATCAGATAAATACTTCACTATTTTAAAAGATAACACACATGAAAATATATCAATAAACAGACTAAAACCCGCATTCCTTCATCCGCTACCCCCATCACAAAACAAAACTACACAAACTCCACCTGCACCATTCGTCAATTAGGCAATGGAAACGGTAGATTAGAAGGCCAAGAAGTTTAATTAATTATCATAATTTTTATAATTGTTGTAGTAATTTCTTTGTAAAATATCTATTTTATTTTCGTCTGGCGGGGGAGTATTATAATGTGCATCCAGTCACATGGGGGGAATCAAGGAAATCAAGTGAGGTTTGGGGGATTGTTTTGGTAACTGGGTGACGAAAAGTAAATAAACATTCATTCATATTTTGTCATTTTTTGGTAACGTTCACGTAAAATAAAAATTGTTATCTTTTATTATATTTTATAATTTATACAGTTTAAGGGCCCTATTCTCTAACTCGGTAGTTAATTTTTAACTACTGGTTAAAATTTTTATCCAATAGATAATGATTTGACAACTAAAAATCCCTTTTTTTGTTATATGTCAACATACTTGATTGGTTAAAAAAATTAACCAGTAATTAAAAATTAACCACTGAGTTACAGAATAGGCCCCTAAGTCAATATTTTTACAATTGTAACGGCTCCAGCCGTCACAGATGTATGGATGGATGTATGGATGGATGTATGTATGGATGTATGGATGGATGTATGGATGGATGTATGGATGGATGTATGGATGGATGTATGGATGGATGTATAGATGGATGTATGGATGGATGTATAGATGGATGTATGGATGGATGTATGGATGGATGTATGGATGGATGTATGGATGGATGTATGGATGGATGTATGGATGGATGTATGGATGGATGTATGGATGGATGTATGGATGGATGTATGGATGGATGTATGGATGGATGTATGGATGGATGTATGGATGGATGTATGGATGGATGTATGGATGGATGTATGGATGGATGTATGGATGGATGTATGGATGGATGTATGGATGGATGTATGGATGGATGTATGGATGGATGTATGGATGGATGTATGGATGGATGTATGGATGGATGTATGGATGGATGTATGGATGGATGTATGGATGGATGTATGGATGGATGTATGGATGGATGTATGGATGGATGTATGGATGGATGTATGGATGGATGTATGGATGGATGTATGGATGGATGTATGGATGGATGTATGGATGGATGTATGGATGGATGTATGGATGGATGTATGGATGGATGTATGGATGGATGTATGGATGGATGTATGGATGGATGTATGGATGGATGTATGGATGGATGTATGGATGGATGTATGGATGGATGTATGGATGGATGTACGGATGGATGTATGGATGGATGTATGGATGGATGTACGGATAGATGTATGGATGGATGTATGGATGGATGTATGGATGGATGTATGGATGGATGTATGGATGGATGTATGGATGGATGTATGGATGGATGTATGGATGGATGTATGGATGGATGTATGGATGGATGTATGGATGGATGTATGGATGGATGTATGGATGGATGTATGGATGGATGTATGGATGGATGTATGGATGGATGTATGGATGGATGTATGGATGGATGTATGGATGGATGGATGTATGGATGGATGTATGGATGGATGTATGGATGGATGTATGGATGGATGGATGTATGGATGGATGTATGGATGGATGTATGGATGGATGTATGGATGGATGTATGGATGGATGTATGGATGGATGTATGGATGGATGTATGGATGGATGTATGGATGGATGTATGGATGGATGTATGGATGGATGTATGGATGGATGTATGGATGGATGTATGGATGGATGTATGGATGGATGTATGGATGGATGTATGGATGGATGTATGGATGGATGTATGGATGGATGTATGGATGGATGTATGGATGGATGTATGGATGGATGTATGGATGGATGTATGGATGGATGTATGGATGGATGTATGGATGGATGTATGGATGGATGTATGGATGGATGTATGGATGGATGTATGGATGGATGTATGGATGGATGTATGGATGGATGTATGGATGGATGTATGGATGGATGTATGGATGGATGTACGGATGGATGTATGGATGGATGTATGGATGGATGTATGGATGGATGTATGGATGGATGTATGGATGGATGTATGGATGGATGTATGGATGGATGTATGGATGGATGTATGGATGGATGTATGGATGGATGTATGGATGGATGTATGGATGGATGTATGGATGGATGTATGGATGGATGTATGGATGGATGTATGGATGGATGTATGGATGGATGTATGGATGGATGTATGGATGGATGTATGGATGGATGTATGGATGGATGTATGGATGGATGTATGGATGGATGTATGGATGGATGTATGGATGGATGTATGGATGGATGTATGGATGGATGTATGGATGGATGTATGGATGGATGTATGGATGGATGTATGGATGGATGTATGGATGGATGTTGATGGATGTTGGATGGTTGTATGGTGGATGTATGGATGTATGGATGGATGTATGGATGGATGTATGGATGGATGCATGGATGGATGTATGGATGGATGTTTGGATGGATGTATGGATGGATGTATGGATGGATGTATGGAGGATGTATGGATGGATGTATGGATGGATGTAGGATGGATGTATGGATGGATGTATGGATGGATGTATGGATGGATGTATGGATGGATGTATGGATGGATGTATAGATGGATGTATGGATGGATGTATGGATGGATGTATGGATGGATGTATGGATGGATGTATGGATGGGTGTAT
>CAUJCB010000552.1:0-43012 GCA_963082715.1 Harpalus rubripes
GTAAAAACTGTTTCTCAAAACATGTGTCCAAATCACTTGAAAATGCGTTTTCTAAGCGAATTACGTGTTTTTAAGGTGTTTTGCAGTAACTTCTATAGTTTAAATCGGCACTCTAGCTGCGCTGGCGAGTGCACCACGGAGTGCCTCCAAAAGGTTGTATTCACTAAAAAACAGTGTATTTTGTCTTATTGTACCCTAAATAACCTAGTTCCATCGAAACTGCTGGCAGAATATGATTCCAAAGATACATGCAAAATCGTCGTTTCAGACTGTGAAACGCTCAAATATGATGTAAAAACTGTTTCTCAAAACATGTGTCCAAATCACTTGAAAATGCGTTTTCTAAGCGAATAACGTGTTTTTAAGGTGTTTTGCAGTAACTTCTATAGTTTAAATCGGCACTCTAGCTGCGCTGGCGAGTGCACCACGGAGTGCCTCCAAAAGGTTGTATTCACTAAAAAACAGTGTATTTTGTCTTATTGTACCCTAAACAACCTAGTTCCATCGAAACTACAGGCATAATATGATTCCAAAGATACACGCAAAATCGTCGTTTCAGACCGTGAAACGCTCAAATATGATGTAAAAACTGTTTCTCAAAACATGTCTCCAAATCACTTGAAAATGCGTTTTCTAAGCGAATTACGTGTTTTTAAGGTGTTTTGCAGTAACTTCTATAGTTCAAATCGGCATTCTAGCTGCGCTGGCGAGTGCACCACGGAGTGCCTCCAAAAGGTTGTATTCACTAAAAAACAGTGTATTTTGTCTTATTGTACCCTAAATAACCTAGTTCCATCGTAACTGCTGGCAGAATATGATTCCAAAGATAAACGCAAAATCGTCGTTTCAGACCGTGAAACGCTCAAATATGATGTAAAAACTGTTTCTCAAAACATGTGTCCAAATCACTTGAAAATGCGTTTTCTAAACGAATTACGTGTTTTTAAAGTGTTTTGCAGTAACTTCTATAGTTTAAATCGGCACTCTAGCTGCGCTGGCGAGTGCACCACGGAGTGCCTCCAAAAGGTTGTATTCACTAAAAAACAGTGTATTTTGTCTTATTGTACCCTAAACAACTTAGTTCCATCGAAACTACAGGCATAATATGATTCCAAAGATAAACGCAAAATCGTCGTTTCAGACCGTGAAACGCTCAAATATGATGTAAAAACTGTTTCTCAAAACATGTCTCCAAATCACTTGAAAATGCGTTTTCTAAGCGAATTACGTGTTTTTAAGGTGTTTTGCAGCAACTTTAATAGTTCAAATCTGCATTCTAGCTGCGCTGGCGAGTGCACCACGGAGTGCCTCCAAAAGGTTGTATTCACTAAAAAACAGTGTATTTTGTCTTATTGTACCCTAAATAACCTAGTTCCATCGAAACTACAGGCAGAATATGATTCCAAAGATACATGCAAAATCGTCGTTTCAGACCGTGAAACGCTCAAATATGATGTAAAAACTGTTTCTCAAAACATGTCTCCAAATCACTTGAAAATGCGTTTTCTAAGCGAATTACGTGGTTTTAAGGTGTTTTGCAGTAACTTCTATAGTTCAAATCGACATTCTAGCTGCGCTGGCGAGTGCACCACGGAGTGCCTCCAAAAGGTTGTATTCACTAAAAAACAGTGTATTTTGTCTTATTGTACCCTAAATAACCTAGTTCCATCGAAACTGCAGGCAGAATATGATTCCAAAGATACACGCAAAATCGTCGTTTCAGACCGTGAAACGCTCAAATATGATGTAAAAACTTTTTCTCAAAACATGTCTCCAAAACACTTGAAAATGCGTTTTCTAAGCGAATTACGTGTTTTTAAGGTGTTTTGCAGTAACTTCTATAGTTCAAATCGGCACTCTAGCTGCGCTGGCGAGTGCACCACGGAGTGCCTCCAAAAGGTTGTATTCACTAAAAAACACTGTATTTTGTCTTATTGTACCCTAAATAACCTACTTCCATCGAAACTACAGGCAGAATATGATTCCAAAGATACATGCAAAATCGTCGTTTCAGACCGTGCAACGCTCAAATATGATGTAAAAACTGTTTCTCAAAACATGCCTCCAAATCACTTGAAAATGCGTTTTCTAAGCGAATTACGTGTTTTTAAGGTGTGTTGCAGTAACTTCTATAGTTTAAATCGGCACTCTGGCTGCGCTGGCGAGTGCACCACGGAGTGCCTGCAAAAGGTTGTATTCACTAAAAAACAGTGTATTTTGTCTTATTGTACCCTAAATAACCTAGTTCCATCGAAACTACAGGCAGAATATGATTCCAAAGATACACGCAAAATCGTCGTTTCAGACCGTGAAACGCTCAAATATGATGTAAAAACTGTTTCTCAAAACATGTCTCCAAATCACTTGAAAATGCGTTTTCTAAGCGAATTACGTGTTTTTAAGGTGTTTTGCAGTAACTTCTATAGTTCAAATCGGCATTCTAGCTGCGCTGGCGAGTGCACCACGGAGTGCCTCCAAAAGGTTGTATTCACTAAAAAACAGTGTATTTTGTCTTATTGTACCCTAAATAACCTAGTTCCATCGAAACTACAGGCAGAATATGATTCCAAAGATACATGCAAAATCGTCGTTTCAGACCGTGAAACGCTCAAATATGATGTAAAAACTGTTTCTCAAAACATGTCTCCAAAACACTTGAAAATGCGTTTTCTAAGCGAATTACGTGTTTTTAAGGTGTTTTGCAGTAACTTCTATAGTTCAAATCGGCACTCTAGCTGCGCTGGCGAGTGCACCACGGAGTGCCTCCAAAAGGTTGTATTCACTAAAAAACATTGTATTTTGTCTTATTTGTACCCTAAATAACCTAGTTCCATCGAAACTACAGGCAGAATATGATTCCAAAGATACATGCAAAATCGTCGTTTCAGACCGTGAAACGCTCAAATATGATGTAAAAACTGTTTCTCAAAACATGTCTCCAAATCACTTGGAAATGCGTTTTCTAAGCGAATTACGTGTTTTTAAGGTGTTTTGCAGTAACTTCTATAGTTCAAATCGGCACTCTAGCTGCGCTGGCGAGTGCACCACGGAGTGCCTCCAAAAGGTTGTATTCACTAAAAAACAGTGTATTTTGTCTTATTGTACCCTAAATAACCTAGTTCCATCGAAACTACAGGCAGAATATGATTCCAAAGATACACGCAAAATCGTCGTTTCAGACCGTGAAACGCTCAAATATGATGTAAAAACTGTTTCTCAAAACATGTCTCCAAATCACTTGAAAATGCGTTTTCTAAGCGAATTACGTGTTTTTAAGGTGTTTTGCAGTAACTTCTATAGTTCAAATCGGCACTCTAGCTGCGCTGACGAGTGCACCACGGAGTGCCTCCAAAAGGTTGTATTAACTAAAAAACACTGTATTTTGTCTTATTGTACCCTAAATAACCTAGTTCCGTCAAAACTACAGGCAGAATATGATTCCAAAGATACATGCAAAATCGTCGTTTCAGACCGTGAAACGCTCAAATATGATGTAAAAACTGTTTCTCAAAACATGTCTCCAAAACACTTGAAAATGCGTTTTCTAAGCGAATTACGTGTTTTTAAGGTGTTTTGCAGTAACTTCTATAGTTCAAATCGGCACTCTAGCTTCGCTGGCGAGTGCACCACGGAGTGCCTCCAAAAGGTTGTATTCACTAAAAAACACTGTATTTTGTCTTATTGTACCCTAAATAACCTAGTTCCATCAAAACTACAGGCAGAATATGATTCCAAAGATACATGCAAAATCGTCGTTTCAGACCGTGAAACGCTCAAATATGATGTAAAAACTGTTTCTCAAAACATGTCTCCAAATCACTTGAAAATGCGTTTTCTAAGCGAATTACGTGTTTTTAAGGTGTTTTGCAGTAACTTCTATAGTTTAAATCGGCACTCTAGCTGCGCTGGCGAGTGCACCACGGAGTGCCTCCAAAAGGTTGTATCCACTAAAAAACAGTGTATTTTGTCTTATTGTACCCTAAATAACCTAGTTCCATCGAAACTACAGGCAGAATATGATTCCAAAGATACACGCAAAATCGTCGTTTTAGACCGTGAAACGCTCAAATATGATGTAAAAACTGTTTCTCAAAACATGTCTCCAAATCACTTGAAAATGCGTTTTCTAAGCGAATTACGTGTTTTTAAGGTGATTTGCAGTAACTTCTATAGTTCAAATCGGCATTCTAGCTGCGCAGACGAGTGCACTACGGAGTGCCTCCAAAAGGTTGTATTCACTAAAAAACAGTGTATTTTGTCTTATTGTACCCTAAATAACCTAGTTCCATCGAAACTACAGGCAGAATATGATTCCAAAGATACACGCAAAATCGTCGTTTAAGACCGTGAAACGCTCAAATATGATGTAAAAACTGTTTCTCAAAACATGTCTCCAAAACACTTGAAAATGCGTTTTCTAAGCAAATTACGTGTTTTTAAGGTGTTTTGCAGTAACTTCTATAGTTCAAATCGGCACTCTAGCTGCGCTGGCGAGTGCACCACGGAGTGCCTCCAAAAGGTTGTATTCACTAAAAAACAGTGTATTTTGTCTTATTTTACCCTAAATAACCTAGTTCCATCGAAACTACAGGCAGAATATGATTCCAAAGATACACGCAAAATCGTCGTTTCAGACCGTGAAACGCTCAAATATGATGTAAAAACTGTTTCTCAAAACATGTCTCCAAATCACTTGAAAATGCGTTTTCTAAGCGAATTACGTGTTTTTAAGGTGTTTTGCGGTAGCTTCTATAGTTCAAATCGGCATTCTAGCTGCGCTGGCGAGTGCACCACGGAGTGCCTCCAAAAGGTTGTATTCACTAAAAAACAGTGTATTTTGTCTTATTGTACCCTAAATAACCTAGTTCCATCGAAACTACAGGCAGAATATGATTCCAAAGATACACGCAAAATCGTCGTTTCAGACCGTGAAACGCTCAAATATGATGTAAAAACTGTTTCTCAAAACATGTCTCCAAAACACTTGAAAATGCGTTTTCTAAGCGAATTACGTGTTTTTAAGGTGTTTTGCAGTAACTTCTATAGTTCAAATCGGCACTCTAGCTTCGCTGGCGAGTGCACCACGGAGTGCCTCCAAAAGGTTGTATTCACTAAAAAACACTGTATTTTGTCTTATTGTACCCTAAATAACCTAGTTCCATCAAAACTACGGGCAGAATATGATTCCAAAGATACATGCAAAATCGTCGTTTCAGACCGTGAAACGCTCAAATATGATGTAAAAACTGTTTCTCAAAACATGTCTCCAAATCACTTGAAAATGCGTTTTCTAAGCGAATTACGTGTTTTTAAGGTGTTTTGCAGTAACTTCTATAGTTTAAATCGGCACTCTAGCTGCGCTGGCGAGTGCACCACGGAGTGCCTCCAAAAGGTTGTATTCACTAAAAAACAGTGTATTTTGTCTTATTGTACCCTAAATAACCTAGTTCCATCGAAACTACAGGCAGAATATGATTCCAAAGATACACGCAAAATCGTCGTTTCAGACCGTGAAACGCTCAAATATGATGTAAAAACTGTTTCTCAAAACATGTCTCCAAAACACTTGAAAATGCGTTTTCTAAGCGAATTACGTGTTTTTAAGGTGTTTTGCAATAACTTCTATAGTTCAAATCGGCACTCTAGCTGCGCTGGCGAATGCACCACGGAGTGCCTCCAAAAGGTTGTATTCACTAAAAAACACTTTATTTTGTCTTATTGTACCCTAAATAACCTAGTTCCATCGAAACTACAGGCAGAATATGATTCCAAAGATACATGCAAAATCGTCGTTTCAGACCGTGAAACGCTCAAATATGATGTAAAAACTGTTTCTCAAAACATGTCTCCAAATCACTTGAAAATGCGTTTTCTAAGCGAATTACGTGTTTTTAAGGTGTTTTGCAGTAACTTCTATAGTTCAAATCGGCACTCTAGCTGCGCTGGCGAGTGCACCACGGAGTGCCTCCAAAAGGTTGTATTCACTAAAAAACAGTGTATTTTGTCTTATTGTACCCTAAATAACCTAGTTCCATCGAAACTACAGGCAGAATATGATTCCAAAGTTACACGCAAAATCGTCGTTTCAGACCGTGAAACGCTCAAATATGATGTAAAAACTGTTTCTCAAAACATGTCTCCAAATCACTTGTAAATGCGTTTTCTAAGCGAATTACGTGTTTTTAAGGTGTTTTGCAGTAACTTCTATAGTTTAAATCGGCACTCTAGCTGCGCTGGCGTGTGCACCACGGAGTGCCTCCAAAAGGTTGTATTCAGGTGCGTGAACTTGGCACATAAAGTGTGGGTGCAAATTCTGAAGTTTTGCAAATATTTTGCACCCAATTTGCACCTATTTGCACCCTACAATTTTTTAAACTACCTTCATTAGTTCAAAAGTTATAAACAATTAAAAAAATTGTGCCAACTTCACGCCAGCACAAAAAAATATTCGGAATCAAAATTTTTATTTACCAATAATTTGCACCCAATTTGCACCCATTTGCACCATAAAAATTTTTTTGTTATCTTTTTAAACAATAAAGTTATTAACACTTATTTTTTTAATTGCCAGCACAAAAAGTGTTCAAATTTCATAATTTTTTAAATGGAATAATTAGCACCCAGTACAACAAAATTTGCACCCTAAAAATTATTTCCCTATCTTTATTATTTCTAAAGTTATAGGCAATTACATTATTTTTCTGATAACTTCCCACGAATGTAATTACAGTGCATCAAAGTCATTAATTATGGATTGTTATGAGGGTGCAAATTACGAAATTTATTTATTATTATTAACTAGGGTAGGATACAATTTGCACCCTAAAGATAATGTCATTTCAACGTGTATTTATTTAAATAATAGCGTTAATACTTAGGAATATAATTGAAACATTCAATCGGTATATACTGCAACCATGTCACTTATTATGGGTTGTTATGAGGGTGCAAATTACGATATTTATTTATTATTATTAACTAGGGTAGGTTATAATTTGCAGCCTAAAGATTATGTCATTTCACCCTGTATTTATTTAAATAATAACGTTCAACCGTAAGAGTATAATTTACATCGGTATATATTGCAACAATGTCATTTATTATGAATTTTTATGAGGGTGCAAATTACGAAATTTATTTATTTTTATTAACTAGGGTAGGGTACAATTTGCACCCTAAAGATAATGTCATTTCAACCTGTATTTATTTAAATAATAACGTTCAAACGTAGAAGTATAAAATACATCGGTATATATTGCAACAATGCCATTTATTATGGATTGTTATGAGGGTGCAAATTACGAAATTTATTTATTATTATTAACTAGGGTAGGGTACAATTTGCACCCTAAAGATAATGTCATTTCAACCCGTATTTATTTAAATAATAACGTTCAACCGTAAGAGTATAATTTACATCGGTATATATTGCAACAATGCCATTTATTATGGATTTTTATGAGGGTGCAAATTACGAAATTTATTTATTTTTATTAACTAGGGTAGGGTAAAATTTGCACCCTAAAGATGATGTCATTTCAACCTGTATTTATTTAAATAATAACGTTCAACCGTAAGTGTATAATTTACATCGGTATATATTGCAACAATGCCATTTATTATGGATTGTTATGAGGGTGCAAATTACATTTTTTTATTATTTTTAACTAGGGTAGGGTACAATTTGCACCCTAAAGATAATGTCATTTCAACCTGTATTTATTTAAATAATAACGTTCAACCGTAAGAGTATAATTTACATCGGTATATATTGCAACAATGCCATTTATTATGGATTGTTATGAGGGTGCAAATTACGAAATTGATTTATTATTGTTAATAAGGGTAGGATACAATTTTCACCTTAAAGATAATGTCATTTCAACCTGTATTTATTTAAATAATAACGTTTAAACGTAGGAGTATAAATTACATCGGTATATATTGCAACGATGTTACTTATTATGGATTGTTATGAGTATGTAAATAACGAAATTTATTTGTTATTATGAATTAGGATAAGGCACAATTTGCACCCTAAAGATAATGTCATTTCAACATGTATTTATTTAAATAATAACGTTAAAACGGAGGAGTATGAATTACATCGGTATATATTGCAACAATGTCATTTATTATGGATTGTTATGAGGCTGAAAATTACAAAAGTTATTTATTATTATTAATTGGGGTAGGGTACAATTGCATACATGTATTTTTTTTCAAACGTCGTAGAAATGGCATTTTTTGTGACTTGCTTCACAAGGTAGAAGTTTCATTTCTACTCCGCTGGAAATTTCTACGCCGGCGGCGTAGAAATAGTTAATTTCTACGCCGCCGGAGTAGAAATAGCTCATTTCTACGCCGCCGGAGTAGAAATAAAATAAATAAGTATCCATAGAAACTACATAGAATTAGCGAATAAAAAGAAAAGTAGTGCGTTTGAAAAAAAAATTTAATGTGTCATTCGGAATAAAAGTGTCTTTGTGTGCCTCGCATGCAATTGTCCGACACGCTTCTCTCGTCGTTCAAACTTCCATGCTCGCCACACAAAGTATCACTTTTACTCCTAATAACACAATATACTATTATTTAAATAATAACGTTCAAACATAGAACAACGAATTTTAAGTTGAAATTGATATTGCTCAATTTGTTGTAATAAATAATTTTACAGCTATTGTTTGCAATATCGGGCAGCTATCCTAAAATAACGCTAACTATTCGTCTGGCTTTTATTTATTATTACACACTGGATAGGGCGACATTAAAAAAATGTAATTCGGTAAGATTCATAATAATCAATATAAGAATAAACATAATATTTATTCCATATACAATCCCAATAAAAATACAGATTAAATCATTACACCATCCAAACTTCGTAGAGTAAAATCCGCTTCTATTAAATTACAACCCATTCAATTTTTTTGTGAGCGTTATTATTTACCATAGACAATAGATACACTACGTATATAGATTGGGAACTCTACCGTTGTCATGGGAGTTTACAAACTCAGCGATATAATATAATATAAATATTGTGTCTGACCTTGAACCCTGTTAATAATTTAAATAAATACATATTGAAATGTTATTATGTTTAGGGTGCAAATTGTACCCTACCCTAGTTAATAATAATCAAATTTCGTAATTTGCACCCTCATAACAATCTATAATAAATGGTATTGTTGCAATATATACCCAAGTAATTTATACTCCTATGTTTGAACGTAGTTAATAATAATAATAAAAAAATTGTAATTTGCACTCTCATAACAATCCATAATAAATGGCATTGTTGTAATATATACCGATGTAAATTATACTCTCACGGTTGATCGTTATTATTTAAATAAATACAGGTTGAAATGACATTATCTTTAGGGTGCAAATTGTACCCTACCCTAGTTAATAAAAATAAATAAATTTCGTAATTTACACCCTCATAACAATCCATAATAAATGGCATTGTTGCAATATATACCGATGTATTTTATACTTCTACGTTTGAACGTTATAATTTAAATAAATGCAGGTTGAAATGACATTATCTTTAGGGTGCAAATTGTACCCTAACCTAGTTAATAAAAATAAGTAAATTTCGTAATTTGCACCCTCATAACAATCTATAATAAATGGAAATGTTGCAATATATACCGATGTAATTTATACTCTTACGGTTGAACGTTATTATTTAAATAAAAACAGGTTGAAATGACATTATCTTTAGGGTGCAAATTGTACCCTCCCCTTGTTAATAAAAATAAATAAATTTCGTAATTTGCACCCTCATAACAATCCATAATAAATGGCATTGTTGCAATATATACCGATGTAAATTATACTCTTACGGTTGAACGTTATTATTTAAATAAATACAGGTTGAAATGACATTATCTTTAGGGTGCAAATTGTACCCTACCCTAGTTAATAATAATAAATAAATTTCGTAATTTGCACCCTCATAACAATCCATAATAAATGGCATTGTTGCAATATATACCGATGTATTTTATACTTCTACGTTTGAACGTTATTATTTAAATAAATACAGGTTGAAATAACATTATCTTTAGGGTGCAAATTGTACCCTAACCTAGTTAATAAAAATAAGTAAATTTCGTAATTTGCACCCTCATAACAATCTATAATAAATGGAATTGTTGCAATATATACCGATGTAATTTATACTCTTACGGTTGAACGTTATTATTTAAATAAAAACAGGTTGAAATGACATTATCTTTAGGGTGCAAATTGTACCCTCCCCTTGTTAATAAAAATAAATAAATTTCGTAATTTGCACCCTCATAACAATCCATAATAAATGGCATTGTTGCAATATATACCGATGTAAATTATACTCTTACGGTTGAACGTTATTATTTAAATAAATACAGGTTGAAATGACATTATCTTTAGGGTGCAAATTGTACCCTACCCTAGTTAATAATAATAAATAAATTTCGTAATTTGCACCCTCATAACAATCCATAATAAATGGCATTGTTGCAATATATACCGATGTATTTTATACTTCTACGTTTGAACGTTATTATTTAAATAAATACAGGTTGAAATAACATTATCTTTAGGGTGCAAATTGTACCCTACAATAGTTAATAATAATATATAAATTTCGTAATTTGCATTGTTGGCAATATATACCGATGTAATTTATACTTCAAAGTTGGAACGTTATTATTTAAATAAATACCGGTTGAAATGATATTATCTTTAGGGTGCAAATTGTACCCTACCATAGTTAATAAAAATAAGTAAATTTCGTAATTGGCACCCTCATAACAATCTATAATAAATGATATTGTTGCAATATATAACGATGTATTTTATACTTCTACGTTTGAACGTTATTATTTAAATAAATACAGGTTGAAATGACATTATCTTTAGGGTGCAAATTGTACCCTACCCTAGTTAATAAAAATAAATAAATTTCGTAATTTGCACCGTCATAAAAATCCATAATAAATGGCATTGTTGCAATATATACCGATGTAAATTATACTCTTACGGTTGAACGTTATTATTTAAATAAATACAGGTTGAAATGACATTATCTTTAGGGTGCAAATTGTACCCTACCCTAGTTAATAAAAATAAATAAATTTCGTAATTTGCACCGTCATAAAAATCCATAATAAATGGCATTGTTGCAATATATACCGATGTAAATTATACTCTTACGGTTGAACGTTATTATTTAAATAAATACAGGTTGAAATGACATTATCTTTAGGGTGCAAATTGTACCCTACCCTAGTTAATAAAAATAAATAAATTTCGTAATTTGCACCGTCATAAAAATCCATAATAAATGGCATTGTTGCAATATATACCGATGTAAATTATACTCTTACGGTTGAACGTTATTATTTAAATAAATACAGGTTGAAATGACATTATCTTTAGGGTGCAAATTGTACCCTACCCTAGTTAATAAAAATAAATAAATTTCGTAATTTGCACCGTCATAAAAATCCATAATAAATGGCATTGTTGCAATATATACCGATGTAAATTATACTCTTGCGGTTGAACGTTATTATTTAAATAAATACAGGTTGAAATGACATTATCTTTAGGGTGCAAATTGTACCCTACCCTAGTTAATAAAAATAAATAAATTTCGTAATTTGCACCGTCATAAAAATCCATAATAAATGGCATTGTTGCAATATATACCGATGTAAATTATACTCTTACGGTTGAACGTTATTATTTAAATAAATACAGGTTGAAATGACATTATCTTTAGGGTGCAAATTATAACCTACCCTAGTTAATAATAATAAATAAATATCGTAATTTGCACCCTCATAACAACCCATAATAAGTGACATGGTTGCAGTATATACCGATTGAATGTTTCAATTATATTCCTAAGTTTTAACGCTATTATTTAAATAAATACACGTTGAAATGACATTATCTTTAGGGTGCAAATTGTATCCTACCCTAGTTAATAATAATAAATAAATTTCGTAATTTGCACCCTCATAACAATCCATAATTAATGACTTTGATGCACTGTAATTACATACGTGGGAAGTTATCAGAAAAATAATGTAATTGCCTATAACTTTAGAAATAATAAAGATAGGGAAATAATTTTTAGGGTGCAAATTTTGTTGTACTGGGTGCTAATTATTCCATTTAAAAAATTATCAAATTTGAACACTTTTTGTGCTGGCAATTAAAAAAATAAGTGTTAATAACTTTAATGTTTAAAAAGATAACAAAAAAAATTTTATGGTGCAAATGGGTGCAAATTGGGTGCAAATTATTGGTAAATAAAAATTTTGATTCCGAATATTTTTTTGTGCTGGCGTGAAGTTGGCACAATTTTTTTTAATTGTTTATAACTTTTGAACTAATGAAGGTAGTTTAAAAAATTGTAGGGTGCAAATAGGTGCAAATTGGGTGCAAAATATTTGCAAAATTTCAGAATTTGCACCCACACTTTATGTGCCAAGTTCACGCACCTGTTGTATTCACTAAAAAACAGTGTATTTTGTCTTATTGTACCCTAAATAACCTAGTTCCATCGAAACTACAGGCAGAATATGATTCCAAAGATACACGCAAAATCGTCGTTTCAGACCGTGAAACGCTCAAATATGATGTAAAAACTGTTTCTCAAAACATGTCTCCAAATCACTTGAAAATGCGTTTTCTAAGCGAATTACGTGTTTTTAAGGTGTTTTGCAGTAACTTCTATAGTTCAAATCGGCACTCTAGCTGCTCTGGCGAGTGCACCACGGAGTGCCTCCAAAAGGTTGTATACACTAAAAAACACTTTATTTTGTCTTATTGTACCCTAAATAACCTAGTTCCATCGAAACTACAGGCAGAATATGATTCCAAAGATACATGCAAAATCGTCGTTTCAGACCGTGAAACGCTCAAATATGATGTAAAAACTGTTTCTCAAAACATGTCTCCAAATCACTTGAAAAGGCGTTTTCTAAGCGAATTACGTGTTTTTAAGGTGTTTTGCAGTAACTTCTATAGTTTAAATCGGCACTCTAGCTGCGCTGGCGTGTGCACCACGGAGTGCCTCCAAAAGGTTGTATTCACTAAAAAACAGTGTATTTTGTCTTATTGTACCCTAAATAACCTAGTTCCATCGAAACTACAGGCAGAATATGATTCCAAAGATACACGCAAAATCGTCGTTTCAGACCGTGAAACGCTCAAATATGATGTAAAAACTGTTTCTCAAAACATGTCTCCAAATCACTTGAAAATGCGTTTTCTAAGCGAATTACGTGTTTTTAAGGTGTTTTGCAGTAACTTCTATAGTTCAAATCGGCACTCTAGCTGCGCTGGCGAGTGCACCACGGAGTGCCTCCAAAAGGTTGTATTCACTAAAAAACAGTGTATTTTGTCTTATTGTACCCTAAATAACCTAGTTCCATCGAAACTACAGGCAGAATATGATTCCAAAGATACACGCAAAATCGTCGTTTCAGACCGTGAAACGCTCAAATATGATGTAAAAACTGTTTCTCAAAACATGTCTCCAAATCACTTGAAAATGCGTTTTCTAAGCGAATTACGTGTTTTTAAGGTGTTTTGCAGTAACTTCTATAGTTCAAATCGGCATTCTAGCTGCGCTGGCGAGTGCACCACGGAGTGCCTCCAAAAGGTTGTATTCACTAAAAAACGGTGTATTTTGTCTTATTGTACCCTAAATAACCTAGTTCCATCGAAACTGCAGGCAGAATATGATTCCAAAGATACACGCAAAATCGTCGTTTCAGACCGTGAAACGCTCAAATATGATGTAAAAACTGTTTCTCAAAACATGTCTCCAAATCACTTGAAAATGCGTTTTCTAAGCGAATAACGTGTTTTTAAGGTGTTTTGCAGTAACTTCTATAGTTCAAATCGGCACTCTAGCTGCGCTGGCGAGTGCACCACGGAGTGCCTCCAAAAGGTTGTATTCACTAAGAAACACTGTATTTTGCCTTATTGTACCCTAAATAACCTAGTTCCATCGAAACTACAGGCAGAATATGATTCCAAAGATACACGCAAATCGTCGTTTCAGACCGTGAAACGCTCAAATATGATGTAAAAACTGTTTCTCAAAACATGTCTCCAAATCACTTGAAAATGCGTTTTCTAAGCGAATTACGTGTTTTTAAGGTGTTTTGCAGTAACTTCTATAGTTCAAATCGGCACTCTAGCTGCGCTGGCGAGTGCACCACGGAGTGCCTCCAAAAGGTTATATTCACTAAAAAACAGTGTATTTTGTCTTATTGTACACTAAATAACCTAGTTCCATCGAAACTACAGGCAGAATATGATTCCAAAGATACACGCAAAATCGTCGTTTCAGACCGTGAAACGCTCAAATATGATGTAAAAACTGTTTCTCAAAACATGTCTCCAAATCACTTGAAAATGCGTTTTCTAAGCGAATTACGTGTTTTTAAGGTGTTTTGCAGTAACTTCTATAGTTCAAATCGGCACTCTAGCTGCGCTGGCGAGTGCACCATGGAGTGCCTCCAAAAGGTTGTATTCATTAAAAAACACTGTATTTTGTCTTATTGTACCCTAAATAACCTTGTTCCATCGAAACTACAGGCAGAATATGATTGCAAAGATACATGCAAAGTCGTCGTTTCAGACCGTGAAACGCTCAAATATGATGTAAAAACTGTTTCTCAAAACATGCCTCCAAATCACTTGAAAATGCGTATTCTAAGCGAATTACGTGTTTTAAGGTGTTTTGCAGTAACTTCTATAGTTCAAATCGGCATTCTAGCTGCGCTGGCGAGTGCACCACGGAGTGCCTCCAAAAGGTTGTATTCACTAAAAAACAGTGCATTTTGTCTTATTGTACCCTAAATAACCTAGTTCCATCGAAACTGCAGGCAGAATATGATTCCAAAGATACACGCAAAATCGTCGTTTCAGACCGTGAAACACTCAAGTATGATGTAAAAACTGTTTCTCAAAACATGTCTCCAAAATACTTGAAAATGCGTTTTCTAAGCGAATTACGTGTTTTTAAGGTGTTTTGCAGTAACTTCTATAGTTCAAATCGGCACTCTAGCTGCGCTGGCGAGTGCACCACGGAGTGCCTCCAAAAGGTTGTATTCACAAAAAAACACTGTATTTTGTCTTATTGTACCCTAAATAACCTAGTTCCATCGAAACTACAGGCAGAATATGATTCCAAAGATACATGCAAAATCGTCGTTTCAGACCGTGAAACGCTCAAATATGATGTAAAAACTGTTTCTCAAAACATGTCTCCAAATCACTTGAAAATGCGTTTTCTAAGCGAATTACGTGTTTTTAAGGTGTTTTGCAGTAACTTCTATAGTTTAAATCGGCACTCTAGCTGCGCTGTCGAGTGCACCACGGAGTGCCTCCAAAAGGTTGTATTCACTAAAAAACAGTGTATTTTGTCTTATTGTACCCTAAATAACCTAGTTCCATCGAAACTACAGGCAGAATATGATTCCAAAGATACACGCAAAATCGTCGTTTCAGACCGTGAAACGCTCAAATATGATGTAAAAACTGTTTCTCAAAACATGTCTCCAAATCACTTGAAAATGCGTTTTCTAAGCGAATTACGTGTTTTTAAGGTGTTTTGCAGTAACTTCTATAGTTCAAATCGGCACTCTAGCTGCGCTGGCGAGTGCACCACGGAGTGCCTCCAAAAGGTTGTATTCACTAAAAAACAGGGTATTTTGTCTTATTGTACCCTAAATAACCTAGTTCCATCGGAACTACAGGCAGAATATGATTCCAAAGATACACGCAAAATCGTCGTTTCAGACCGTGAAACGCTCAAATATGATGTAAAAACTGTTTCTCAAAACATGTCTCCAAATCACTTGAAAATGCGTTTTCTAAGCGAATTACGTGTTTTTAAGGTGTTTTGCAGTAACTTCTATAGTTCAAATCGGCACTCTAGCTGCGCTGGCGAGTGCACCACGGAGTGCCTCCAAAAGGTTGTATTCACTAAAAAACATTGTATTTTGTCTTATTTGTACCCTAAATAACCTAGTTCCATCGAAACTACAGGCAGAATATGATTCCAAAGATACATGCAAAATCGTCGTTTCAGACCGCGAAACGCTCAAATATGATATAAAAACTGTTTCTCAAAACATGTCTCCAAATCACTTGAAAATGCGTTTTCTAAGCGAATTACGTGTTTTTAAGGTGTTTTGCAGTAACTTCTATAGTTTAAATCGGCACTCTAGCTGCGCTGGCGAGTGCACCACGGAGTGCCTCCAAAAGGTTGTATTCACTAAAAAACAGTGTATTTTGTCTTATTGTACCCTAAATAACCTAGTTCCATCGAAACTACAGGCAGAATATGATTCCAAAGATACACGCAAAATCGTCGTTTCAGACCGTGAAACGCTCAAATATGATGTAAAAACTGTTTCTCAAAACATGTCTCCAAATCACTTGAAAATGCGTTTTCTAAGCGAATTACGTGTTTTTAAGGTGTTTTGAAGTAACTACTATAGTTCAAATCGGCACTCTAGCTGCGCTGGCGAGTGCTCCACAGAGTGCCTCTAAAAGGTTGTATTCACTAAAAAACACTGTATTTTGTCTTATTGTACCCTAAATAACCTAGTTCCATCAAAACTACAGGCAGATTATGATTCCAAAGATACATGCAAAATCGTCATTTCAGACCGTGAAACGCTCAAATATGATGTAAAAACTGTTTCTCAAAACATGTCTCCAAATCACTTGAAAATGCGTTTTCTAAGCGAATTACGTGTTTTTAAGGTGTTTTGCAGTAACTTCTATAGTTTAAAACGTCACTCTAGCTGCGCTGGCGAGTGCACCACGGAGTGCCTCCAAAAGGTTGTATTCACTAAAAAACAGTGTATTTTGTCTTATTGTACCCTAAATAACCTAGTTCCATCGAAACTACAGGCAGAATATGATTCCAAAGATACACGCAAAATCGTCGTTTCAGACCGTGAAACGCTCAAATATGATGTAAAAACTGTTTCTCAAAACATGTCTCCAAATCACTTGAAAATGCGTTTTCTAAGCGAATTACGAGTTTTTAACGTGTTTTGCAGTAACTTCTATAGTTCAAATCGGCATTCTAGCTGCGCTGGCGAGTGCACCACGGAGTGCCTCCAAAAGGTTGTATTCACTAAAAAACAGTGTATTTTGTCTTATTGTACCCTAAATAACCTAGTTCCATCGAAACTGCAGGCAGAATATGATTCCAAAGATACACGCAAAATCGTCGTTTCAGACCGTGAAACGCTCAAATATGATGTAAAAACTGTTTCTCAAAACATGTCTCCAAATCACTTGAAAATGCGTTTTCTAAGCGAATTACGTGTTTTTAAGGTGTTTTGCAGTAACTTCTATAGTTCAAATCGGCACTCTAGCTGCGCTGGCGAGTGCACCACGGAGTGCCTCCAAAAGGTTGTATTCACTAAAAAACAGTGTATTTTGTCTTATTGTACCCTAAATAACCTAGTTCAATCGAAACTACAGGCAGAATATAATTCCAAAGATACACGCAAAATCGTCGTTACAGACCGTGAAACGCTCAAATATGATGTAAAAACTGTTTCTCAAAACATGTCTCCAAATCACTTAAAAATGCGTTTTCTAAGCGAATTACGTGTTTTTAAGGTGTTTTGCAGTAACTTCTATAGATTAAATCGGCACTCTAGCTGCGCTGGCGAGTGCACCACGGAGTGCCTCCAAAAGGTTGTATTCACTAAAAAACAGTGTATTTTGTCTTATTGTACTCTAAATAACCTAGTTCCATCGAAACTACAGGCAGAATATGATTCCAAAGATACACCCAAAATCGTCGTTTGAGACCGTGAAACGCTCAAATATGATGTAAAAACTGTTTCTCAAAACATGTCTCCAAATCACTTGAAAATGCGTTTTCTAAGCGAATTACGTGTTTTTAAGGTGTTTTGCAGTAACTTCTATAGTTCAAATCGGCACTCTAGCTGCGCTGGCGAGTGCACCACGGAGTGCCTCCAAAAGGTTGTATTCACTAAAAAACAGTGTATTTTGTCTTATTGTACCCTACATAACCTAGTTCCATCGAAACTACAGACAGAATATGATTCCAAAGATACACGCAAAATCGTCGTTTCAGACCGTGAAACGCTCAAATATGATGTAAAAACAGTTTCTCAAAACATGTCTCCAAATCACTTGAAAATGCGTTTTCTAAGCGAATTACGTGTTTTTAAGGTGTTTTGCAGTAACTTCTATAGTTCAAATCGGCATTCTAGCTGCGCTGGCGAGTGCACCACGGAGTGCCTCCAAAAGGTTGTATTCACTAAAAAACAGTGTATTTTGTCTTATTGTACCCTAAATAACCTAGTTCCATCGAAACTACAGGCAGAATATGATTCCAAAGATACACGCAAAATCGTCGTTTCAGACCGTGAAACGCTCAAATATGATGTAAAAACTGTTTCTCAAAACATGTCTCCAAATCACTTGAAAATGCGTTTTCTAAGCGAATTACGAGTTTTTAACGTATTTTGCAGTAACTTCTATAGTTCAAATCGGCATTCTAGCTGCGCTGGCGAGTGCACCACTGAGTGCCTCCAAAAGGTTGTATTCACTAAAAAACAGTGTATTTTGTCTTATTGTACCCTAAATAACCTAGTTCCATCGAAACTGCAGGCAGAATATGATTCCAAAGATACACGCAAAATCGTCGTTTCAGACCGTGAAACGCTCAAATATGATGTAAAAACTGTTTTCTCAAAACATGTCTCCAAATCACTTGAAAATGCGTTTTCTAAGCGAATTACGTGTTTTTAAGGTGTTTTGCAGTAACTTCTATAGTTCAAATCGGCACTCTAGCTGCGCTGGCGAGTGCACACGGAGTGCCTCCAAAAGGTTGTATTCACTAAAAAACACTTTATTTTGTCTTATTGTACCCTAAATAACCTAGTTCCATCGAAACTACAGGCAGAATATGATTCCAAAGATACACGCAAAATCGTCGTTTCAGACCGTGAAACGCTCAAATATGATGTAAAAACTGTTTCTCAAAACATGTCTCCAAATCACTTGAAAATGCGTTTTCTAAGCGAATTACGTGTTTTTAAGGTGTTTTGCAGTAACTTCTATAGTTCAAATCGGCATTCTAGCTGCGCAGGCGAGTGCACCACGGAGTGCCTCCAAAAGGTTGTATTCACTAAAAAACAGTGTATTTTGTCTTATTGTACCCTAAATAACCTAGTTCCATCGAAACTACAGGCAGAATATGATTCCAAAGATACACGCAAAATCGTCGTTTCAGACAGTGAAACGCTCAAATATGATGTAAAAACTGTTTCTCAAAACATGTCTCCAAATCACTTGAAAATGCGTTTTCTAAGCGAATTACGTGTTTTTAAGGTGTTTTGCAGTAACTTCTATAGTTCAAATCGGCACTCTAGCTGCGCTGGCGAGTGCACCACGGAGTGCCTCCAAAAGGTTGTATTCACTAAAAAACAGTGTATTTTGTCTTATTGTACCCTAAATAACCTAGTTCCATCGAAACTACAGGCAGAATATGATTCCAAAGATACACGCAAAATCGTCGTTTCAGACCGTGAAACGCTCAAATATGATGTAAAAACTGTTTCTCAAAACATGTCTGCAAATCACTTGAAAATGCGTTTTCTAAGCGAATTACGTGTTTTTAAGGTGTTTTGCAGTAGCTTCTATAGTTCAAATCGGCATTCTAGCTGCGCTGGCGAGTGCACCACGGAGTGCCTCCAAAAGGTTGTATTCACTAAAAAACAGTGTATTTTGTCTTATTGTACCCTAAATAACCTAGTTCCATCAAAACTGCAGGCAGAATATGATTCCAAAGATACACGCAAAATCGTCGTTTCAGACCGTGAAACGCTCAAATATGATGAAAAAACTGTTTCTCAAAACATGTCTCCAAAACACTTGAAATCGCGTTTTCTAAGCGAATTACGTGTTTTTAAGGTGTTTTGCAGTAACTTCTATAGTTCAAATCGGCACTCTAGCTTCGCTGGCGAGTGCACCACTGAGTGCCTCCAAAAGGTTGTATTCACTAAAAAACAGTGTATTTTGTCTTATTGTACCCTAAATAACCTAGTTCCATCGAAACTACAGGCAGAATATGATTCCAAAGATACACGCAAAATCGTCGTTTCAGACCGTGCAACGCTCAAATATGATGTAAAACTGTTTCTCAAAACATGTCTTCAAATCACTTGAAAATGCGTTTTCTAAGCGAATTCCGAGTTTTTAACGTGTTTTGCAGTAACTTCTATAGTTCAAATCGGCATTCTAGCTGCGCTGGCGAGTGCACCACGGAGTGCCTCCAAAAGGTTGTATTCACTAAAAAACAGTGTATTTTGTCTTATTGTACCCTAAATAACCTAGTTCCATCGAAACTACAGGCAGAATATGATTCCAAAGATACACGCAAAATCGTCGTTTCAGACCGTGAAACGCTCAAATATGATGTAAAAACTGTTTCTCAAAACGTCTCCAAATCACTTGAAAATGCGTTTTCTAAGCGAATTACGTGTTTTTAAGGTGTTTTGCAGTAACTTCTATAGTTCAAATCGGCACTCTAGCTGCGCTGACGAGTGCACCACGGAGTGCCTCCAAAAGGTTGTATTCACTAAAAAACAGTGTATTGTGTCTTATTGTACCCTAAATAACCTAGTTCCATCGAAACTACAGGCAGAATATGATACCAAAGATACACGCAAAATCGTCGTTTCAGACCGTGAAACGCTCAAATATGATGAAAAAACTGTTTCACAAAACATGTCTCCAAAACACTTGAAAACGCGTTTTCTAAGCGAATTACGTGTTTTTAAGATGTTTTGCAGTAACTTCTATAGTACAAATCGGCACTCTAGCTTCGCTGGCGAGTGCACCACTGAGTGCCTCCAAAAGGTTGTATTCACTAAAAAACACTGTATTTTGTCTTATTGTACCCTAAATAACCTAGTTCCATCGAAACTACAGGCAGAATATGATTCCAAAGATACACGCAAAATCGTCGTTTCAGACCGTGAAACGCTCAAACATGATGTAAAACTGTTTCTCAAAACATGTTCCTAAATCACTTGAAAATGCGTTTTCTAAGCGAATTCCGAGTTTTTAACGTGTTTTGCAGTAACTTCTATAGTTCAAATCGGCATTCTAGCTGCGCTGGCGAGTGCACCACGGAGTGCCTCCAAAAGGTTGTATTCACTAAAAAACAGTGTATTTTGTCTTATTGTACCCTAAATAACCTAGTTCCATCGAAACTACAGGCAGAATATGATTCCAAAGATACACGCAAAATCGTCGTTTCAGACCGTGAAACGCTCAAATATGATGTAAAAACTGTTTCTCAAAACGTCTCCAAATCACTTGAAAATGCGTTTTTTAAGCGAATTACGTGTTTTTAAGGTGTTTTGCAGTAACTTCTATAGTTCAAATCGGCATTCTAGCTGCGCAGGCGAGTGCACCACGGAGTGCCTCCAAAAGGTTGTATTCACTAAAAAACAGTGTATTTTGTCTTATTGTACCCTAAATAACCTAGTTCCATCGAAACTGCAGGCAGAATATGATTCCAAAGATACACGCAAAATCGTCGTTTCAGACCGCGAAACGCTCAAATATGATGTAAAAACTGTTTCTCAAAACATGTCTCCAAAACACTTGAAAATGCGTTTTCTAAGCGAATTACGTGTTTTTAAGGTGTTTTGCAGTAACTTCAATAGTTCAAATCGGCACTCTAGCTGCGCTGGCGAGTGCACCACGGAGTGCCTCCAAAAGGTTGTATTCACTAAAAAACAGTGTATTTTGTCTTATTGTACCCTAAATAACCTAGTTCCATCAAAACTACAGGCAGAATATGATTCCAAAGATACACGCAAAATCGTCGTTTCAGACCGTGAAACGCTCAAATATGATGTAAAAACTGTTTCTCAAAACATGTCTCCAAATCACTTGAAAATGCGTTTTCTAAGCGAATTACGTGTTTTTAAGGTGTTTTGCAGTAACTTCTATAGTTCAAATCGGCATTCTAGCTGCGCTGGCGAGTGCACCACGGAGTGCCTCCAAAAGGTTGTATTCACTAAAAAACAGTGTATTTTGTCTTATTGTACCCTAAATAACCTAGTTCCATCGAAACTGCAGGCAGAATATGATTCCAAAGATACACGCAAAATCGTCGTTTCAGACCGTGAAACGCTCAAATATGATGTAAAAACTGTTTCTCAAAACATGTCTCCAATACACTTGAAAATGCGTTTACTAAGCGAATTACGTGTTTTTAAGGTGTTTTGCAGTAACTACTATAGTTCAAATCGGCACTCTAGCTGCGCTGGCGAGTGCACCACGGAGTGCCTCCAAAAGGTTGTATTCACTAAAAAACACTGTATTTTGTCTTATTGTACCCTAAATAACCTAGTTCCATCAAAACTACAGGCAGAATATGATTCCAAAGATACATGCAAAATCGTCGTTTCAGACCGTGAAACGCTCAAATATGATGTAAAAACTGTTTCTCAAAACATGTCTCCAAATCACTTGAAAATGCGTTTTCTAAGCGAATTACGTGTTTTTAAGGTGTTTTGCAGTAACTTCTATAGTTTAAATCGGCACTCTAGCTGCGCTGGCGAGTGCACCACGGAGTGCCTCCAAAAGGTTGTATTCACTAAAAAACAGTGTATTTTGTCTTATTGTACCCTAAATAACCTAGTTTCATCGAAACTACAGGCAGAATATGATTCCAAAGATATACGCAAAATCGTCGTTTCAGACCGTGAAACGCTCAAATATGATGTAAAAACTGTTTCTCAAAACATGTCTCCAAATCACTTGAAAATGCGTTTTCTAAGCGAATTACGAGTTTTTAACGTTTTTTGCAGCAACTTCTATAGTTCAAATCGGCATTCTAGCTGCGCTGGCGAGTGCACCACGGAGTGCCCCCAAAAAGGTTGTATTCACTAAAAAACAGTGTATTTTTCTTATTGTACCCTAAATAACCTAGTTCCATCGAAACTGCAGGCAGAATATGATTCCAAAGATACACGCAAAATCGTCGTTTCAGACCGTGAAACGCTCAAATATGATGTAAAAACTGTTTCTCAAAACATGTCTCCAAAGCACTTGAAAATGCGTTTTCTAAGCGAATTACGTGTTTTTAAGGTGTTTTGCAGTACCTTCTATAGTTCAAATCGGCACTCTAGTTGCGCTGGCGAGTGCACCACGGAGTGCCTCCAAAAGGTTGTATTCACTAAAAAACACTTTATTTTGTCTCATTGTACCCTAAATAACCTAGTTCCATCGAAACTACAGGCAGAATATGATTCCAAAGATACATGCAAAATCGTCGTTTCAGACCGTGAAACGCTCAAATATGATGTAAAAACTGTTTCTCAAAACATGTCTCCAAATCACTTGAAAATGCGTTTTCTAAGCGAATTACGTGCTTTTAAGGTGTTTTGCAGTAACTTCTATAGTTCAAATCGGCACTCTAGCTGCGCTGGCGAGTGCACCACGGAGTGCCTCCAAAAGGTTGTATTCACTAAAAAACAGTGTATTTTGTTTTATTGTACCCTAAATAACCTAGTTCCATCGAAACTGCAGGCAGAATATGATTCCAAAGATACACGCAAAATCGTCGTTTCAGGCCGTGAAACGCTCAAATATGATGTAAAAACTGTTTCTCAAAACATGTCTCCAAAACATTTGAAAATGCGTTTTCTAAGCAAATTACGTGTTTTTAAGGTGTTTTGCAGTAACTTCTATAGTTCAAATCGGCACTCTAGCTGCGCTGGCGAGTGCACCACGGAGTGCCTCCAAAAGGTTGTATTCACTAAAAAACAGTGTATTTTGTCTTATTGTACCCTAAATAACCTAGTTCCATCGAAACTGCAGGCAGAATATGATTCCAAAGATACACGCAAAATCGTCGTTTCAGACCGTGAAACGCTCAAATATGATGTAAAAACTGTTTCTCAAAACATGTCTCCAAAACACTTGAAAATGCGTTTTCTAAGCGAATTACGTGTTTTTAAGGTGTTTTGCAGTAACTTCTATAGTTCAAATCGGCACTCCAGCTGCGCTGGCGAGTGCACCACGGAGTGCCTCCAAAAGGTTGTATTCACTAAAAAACAGTGTATTTTGTCTTATTGTACCCTAAATAACCTAGTTCCATCGAAACTACAGGCAGAATATGATTCCAAAGATACACGCAAAATCGTCGTTTCAGACCGTGAAACGCTCAAATATGATGTAAAAACTGTTTCTCAAAACATGTCTCCAAATCACTTGAAAATGCGTTTTCTAAGCGAATTACGTGTTTTTAAGGTGTTTTGCAGTAACTTCTATAGTTCAAATCGGCATTCTAGCTGCGCAGGCAAGTGCACCACGGAGTGCCTCCAAAAAGTTGTATTCACTAAAAAACAGTGTATTTTGTCTTATTGTACCTTAAATAACCTAGTTCCTTCGAAACTGCAGGCAGAATATGATTCCAAAGATACACGCAAAATCGTCGTTTCAGACCGTGAAACGCTCAAATATGATGTAAAAACTGTTTCTCAAAACATGTCTCCAAAACACTTGAAAATGCGTTTTATAAGCGAATTACGTGTTTTTAAGGTGTTTTGCAGTAACTTCTATAGTTCAAATCGGCACTCTAGCTGCGCTGGCGAGTGCACCACGGAATGCCTCCAAAAGGTTGTATTCACTAAAAAACACTGTATTTTGTCTTATTGTACCCTAAATAACCTAGTTCCATCGAAACTACAGGCAGAATATGATTCCAAAGATACATGCAAAATCGTCGTTTCAGACCGTGAAACGCTCAAATATGATGTAAAAACTGTTTCAAACATGTCTCCAAATCACTTGAAAATGCGTTTTCTAAGCGAATTACGTGTTTTTAAGTTGTTTTGCAGTAACTTCTATAGTTCAAATCGGCACTCTAGCTGCGCTGGCGAGTGCACCACGGAGTGCCTCCAAAAGGTTGTATTCACTAAAAAACAGTGTATTTTGTCTTATTGTACCCTAAATAACCTAGTTCCATCGAAACTACAGGCAGAATATGATTCCAAAGATACACGCAAAATCGTCGTTTCAGACCGTGAAACGCTCAAATATGATGTAAAAACTGTTTCTCAAAACATGTCTCCAAATCACTTAAAAATGCGTTTTCTAAGCGAATTACGTGCTTTTAAGGTGTTTTGCAGTAACTTCTATAGTTCAAATCGGCACTCTAGCTGCGCTGGCGAGTGCACCACGGAGTGCCTCCAAAAGGTTGTATTCACTAAAAAACAGTGTATTTTGTTTTATTGTACCCTAAATAACCTAGTTCCATCGAAACTGCAGGCAGCATATGATTCCAAAGATACACGCAAAATCGTCGTTTCAGGCCGTGAAACGCTCAAATATGATGTAAAAACTGTTTCTCAAAACATGTCTCCAAAACATTTGAAAATGCGTTTTCTAAGCAAATTACGTGTTTTTAAGGTGTTTTGCAGTAACTTCTATAGTTCAAATCGGCACTCTAGCTGCGCTGGCGAGTGCACCACGGAGTGCCTCCAAAAGGTTGTATTCTCTAAAAAACAGTGTATTTTGTCTTATTGTACCCTAAATAACCTAGTTCCATCGAAACTGCAGGCAGAATATGATTCCAAAGATACACGCAAAATCGTCGTTTCAGACCGTGAAACGCTCAAATATGATGTAAAAACTGTTTCTCAAAACATGTCTCCAAAACACTTGAAAATGCGTTTTCTAAGCGAATTACGTGTTTTTAAGGTGTTTTGCAGTAACTTCTATAGTTCAAATCGGCACTCCAGCTGCGCTGGCGAGTGCACCACGGAGTGCCTCCAAAAGGTTGTATTCACTAAAAAACAGTGTATTTTGTCTTATTGTACCCTAAATAACCTAGTTCCATCGAAACTACAGGCAGAATATGATTCCAAAGATACACGCAAAATCGTCGTTTCAGACCGTGAAACGCTCAAATATGATGTAAAAACTGTTTCTCAAAACATGTCTCCAAATCACTTGAAAATGCGTTTTCTAAGCGAATTACGTGTTTTTAAGGTGTTTTGCAGTAACTTCTATAGTTCAAATCGGCATTCTAGCTGCGCAGGCGAGTGCACCACGGAGTGCCTCCAAAAAGTTGTATTCACTAAAAAACAGTGTATTTTGTCTTATTGTACCTTAAATAACCTAGTTCCTTCGAAACTGCAGGCAGAATATGATTCCAAAGATACACGCAAAATCGTCGTTTCAGACCGTGAAACGCTCAAATATGATGTAAAAACTGTTTCTCAAAACATGTCTCCAAAACACTTGAAAATGCGTTTTCTAAGCGAATTACGTGTTTTTAAGGTGTTTTGCAGTAACTTCTATAGTTCAAATCGGCACTCTAGCTGCGCTGGCGAGTGCACCACGGAATGCCTCCAAAAGGTTGTATTCACTAAAAAACACTGTATTTTGTCTTATTGTACCCTAAATAACCTAGTTCCATCGAAACTACAGGCAGAATATGATTCCAAAGATACATGCAAAATCGTCGTTTCAGACCGTGAAACGCTCAAATATGATGTAAAAACTGTTTCAAACATGTCTCCAAATCACTTGAAAATGCGTTTTCTAAGCGAATTACGTGTTTTTAAGTTGTTTTGCAGTAACTTCTATAGTTCAAATCGGCACTCTAGCTGCGCTGGCGAGTGCACCACGGAGTGCCTCCAAAAGGTTGTATTCACTAAAAAACAGTGTATTTTGTCTTATTGTACCCTAAATAACCTAGTTCCATCGAAACTACAGGCAGAATATGATTCCAAAGATACACGCAAAATCGTCGTTTCAGACCGTGAAACGCTCAAATATGATGTAAAAACTGTTTCTCAAAACATGTCTCCAAATCACTTGAAAATGCGTTTTCTAAGCGAATTACGTGCTTTTAAGGTGTTTTGCAGTAACTTCTATAGTTCAAATCGGCACTCTAGCTGCGCTGGCGAGTGCACCACGGAGTGCCTCTAAAAGGTTGTATTCACTAAAAAACAGTGTATTTTGTCTTATTGTACCCTAAATAACCTAGTTCCATCGAAACTACAGGCAGAATATGATTCCAAAGATACACGCAAAATCGTCGTTTCAGACCGTGAAACGCTCAAATATGATGTAAAAACTGTTTCTCAAAACATGTCTCCAAATCACTTGAAAATGCGTTTTCTAAGCGAATTACGTGTTTTTAAGGTGTTTTGCAGTAACTTCTATAGTTCAAATCGGCATTCTAGCTGCGCAGGCGAGTGCACCACGGAGTGCCTCCAAAAGGTTGTATTCACTAAAAAACAGTGTATTTTGTCTTATTGTACCCTAAATAACCTAGTTCCATCGAAACTACAGGCAGAATATGATTCCAAAGATACACGCAAAATCGTAGTTTCAGACCGTGAAACGCTCAAATATGATGTAAAAACTGTTTCTCAAAACATGTCTCCAAATCACTTGAAAATGCGTTTTCTAAGCGAATTACGTGTTTTTAATGTGTTTTGCAGTAACTTCTATAGTTTAAATCGGCACTCTAGCTGCGCTGGCGAGTGCACCACGGAGTGCCTCCAAAAGGTTGTATTCACTGAAAAACAGTGTATTTTGTCTTATTGTACCCTAAATAACCTAGTTCCATCGAAACTACAGGCAGAATATGATTCCAAAGATACACGCAAAATCGTCGTTTCAGACCGTGAAACGCTCAAATATGATGTAAAAACTGTTTCTCAAAACATGTCTCCAAATCACTTGAAAATGCGTTTTCTAAGCGAATTACGTGTTTTTAAGGTGTTTTGCAGTAACTTCTATAGTTCAAATCGGCACTCTAGCTGCGCTGGCGAGTGCACCACGGAGTGCCTCCAAAAGGTTGTATTCACTAAAAAACAGTGTATTTTGTCTTATTGTACCCTAAATAACCTAGTTCCATCGAAACTACAGGCAGAATATGATTCCAAAGATACACGCAAAATCGTCGTTTCAGACCGTGAAACGCTCAAATATGATGTAAAAACTGTTTCTCAAAACATGTCTCCAAATCACTTGAAAATGCGTTTTCTAAGCGAATTACGTGTTTTTAAGGTGTTTTGCAGTAACTTCCATAGTTCAAATCGGCATTCTAGCTGCGCTGGCGACTGCACCACGGAGTGCCTCCAAAAGGTTGTATTCACTAAAAAACAGTGTATTTTTTCTTATTGTACCCTATATAACCTAGTTCCATCGAAACTGCAGGCAGAATATGATTCCAAAGATACACGCAAAATCGTCGTTTCAGACCGTGAAACGCTCAAATATGATGTAAAAACTGTTTTTCAAAACATGTCTCCAAATCACTTGAAAATGCGTTTTCTAAGCGAATTACGTGTTTTTAAGGTGTTTTGCAGTAACTTCTATAGTTTAAATCGGCACTCTAGCTGCGCTGGCGTGTACACCACGGAGTGCCTCCAAAAGGTTGTATTCACTAAAAAACAGTGTATTTTGTTTTATTGTACCCTAAATAACCTAGTTCCATCGAAACTACAGGCAGAATATGATTCCAAAGATACACGCAAAATCGTCGTTTCAGACCGTGAAACGCTCAAATATGATGTAAAAACTGTTTCTCAAAACATGTCTCCAAATCACTTGAAAATGCGTTTTCTAAGCGAATTACGTGTTTTTAAGGTGTTTTGCAGTAACTTCTATAGTTCAAATCGGCACTCTAGCTGCGCTGGCGAGTGCACACGGAGTGCCTCCAAAAGGTTGTATTCACTAAAAAACACTTTATTTTGTCTTATTGTACCCTAAATAACCTAGTTCCATCGAAACTACAGGCAGAATATGATTCCAAAGATACACGCAAAATCGTCGTTTCAGACCGTGAAACGCTCAAATATGATGTAAAAACTGTTTCTCAAAACATGTCTCCAAATCACTTGAAAATGCGTTTTCTAAGCGAATTACGTGTTTTTAAGGTGTTTTGCAGTAACTTCTATAGTTCAAATCGGCATTCTAGCTGCGCAGGCGAGTGCACCACGGAGTGCCTCCAAAAGGTTGTATTCACTAAAAAACAGTGTATTTTGTCTTATTGTACCCTAAATAACCTAGTTCCATCGAAACTACAGGCAGAATATGATTCCAAAGATACACGCAAAATCGTCGTTTCAGACAGTGAAACGCTCAAATATGATGTAAAAACTGTTTCTCAAAACATGTCTCCAAATCACTTGAAAATGCGTTTTCTAAGCGAATTACGTGTTTTTAAGGTGTTTTGCAGTAACTTCTATAGTTCAAATCGGCCCTCTAGCTGCGCTGGCGAGTGCACCACGGAGTGCCTCCAAAAGGTTGTATTCACTAAAAAACAGTGTATTTTGTCTTATTGTACCCTAAATAACCTAGTTCCATCGAAACTACAGGCAGAATATGATTCCAAAGATACACGCAAAATCGTCGTTTCAGACCGTGAAACGCTCAAATATGATGTAAAAACTGTTTCTCAAAACATGTCTGCAAATCACTTGAAAATGCGTTTTCTAAGCGAATTACGTGTTTTTAAGGTGTTTTGCAGTAGCTTCTATAGTTCAAATCGGCATTCTAGCTGCGCTGGCGAGTGCACCACGGAGTGCCTCCAAAAGGTTGTATTCACTAAAAAACAGTGTATTTTGTCTTATTGTACCCTAAATAACCTAGTTCCATCAAAACTGCAGGCAGAATATGATTCCAAAGATACACGCAAAATCGTCGTTTCAGACCGTGAAACGCTCAAATATGATGTAAAAACTGTTTCTCAAAACATGTCTCCAAAACACTTGAAAATGCGTTTTCTAAGCGAATTACGTGTTTTTAAGGTGTTTTGCAGTAACTTCTATAGTTCAAATCGGCACTCTAGCTGCGCTGGCGAGTGCACCACGGAGTGCCTCCAAAAGGTTGTATTCACTAAAAAACAGTGTATTTTGTCTTATTGTACCCTAAATAACCTAGTTCCATCGAAACTACAGGCAGAATATGATTCCAAAGATACACGCAAAATCGTCGTTTCAGACCGTGAAACGCTCAAATATGATGTAAAAACTGTTTCTCAAAACATGTCTCCAAATCACTTGAAAATGCGTTTTCTAAGCGAATTACGTGTTTTTAAGGTGTTTTGCAGTAACTTCTATAGTTCAAATCGGCATTCTAGCTGCGCAGGCGAGTGCACCACGGAGTGCCTCCAAAAGGTTGTATTCACTAAAAAACAGTGTATTTTGTCTTATTGTACCCTAAATAACCTAGTTCCATCGAAACTGCAGGCAGAATATGATTCCAAAGATACACGCAAAATCGTCGTTTCAGACCGTGAAACGCTCAAATATGATGTAAAAACTGTTTCTCAAAACATGTCTCCAAATCACTTGAAAATGCGTTTTCTATGCGAATTACGTGTTTTTAAGGTGTTTTGCAGTAACTTCTATAGTTTAAATCGGCACTCTAGCTGCGCTGGCGAGTGCACCACGGAGTGCCTCCAAAAGGTTGTATTCACTAAAAAACAGTGTATTATGTCTTATTGTACCCTAAATAACCTAGTTCCATCGAAACTGCAGGCAGAATATGATTTCAAAGATACACGCAAAATCGTTGTTTCAGACCGTGAAACGCTCAAATATGATGTAAAAACTGTTTCTCAAAACATGTCTCCAAAACACTTGAAAATGCGTTTTCTAAGCGAATTACGTGTTTTGAAGGTGTTTTGCAGTAACTTCTATAGTTCAAATCGGTACTCTAGCTGCGCTGTCGAGAGCACCACAGAGTGCCTCCAAAAGGTTGTATTCACTAAAAAACACTGTATTTTGTCTTATTGTACCTTAAATAACCTAGTTCCATCGAAACTACAGGCAGAATATGATTCCAAACATACATGCAAAATCGTCGTTTCAGACCGTGAAACGCTCAAATATGATGTAAAAACTGTTTCTCAAAACATGTCTCCAAATCACTTGAAAATGCGTTTTCTAAGCGAATTACGTGTTTTTAAGGTGTTTTGCAGTAACTTCTATAGTTCAAATCGGCATTCTAGCTGCGCAGGCGAGTGCACCACGGAGTGCCTCCAAAAGGTTGTATTCACTAAAAAACAGTGTATTTTGTCTTATTGTACCCTAAATAACCTAGTTCCATCGAAACTACAGGCAGAATATGATTCCAAAGATACACGCAAAATCGTCGTTTCAGACAGTGAAACGCTCAAATATGATGTAAAAACTGTTTCTCAAAACATGTCTCCAAATCACTTGAAAATGCGTTTTCTAAGCGAATTACGTGTTTTTAAGGTGTTTTGCAGTAACTTCTATAGTTCAAATCGGCCCTCTAGCTGCGCTGGCGAGTGCACCACGGAGTGCCTCCAAAAGGTTGTATTCACTAAAAAACAGTGTATTTTGTCTTATTGTACCCTAAATAACCTAGTTCCATCGAAACTACAGGCAGAATATGATTCCAAAGATACACGCAAAATCGTCGTTTCAGACCGTGAAACGCTCAAATATGATGTAAAAACTGTTTCTCAAAACATGTCTGCAAATCACTTGAAAATGCGTTTTCTAAGCGAATTACGTGTTTTTAAGGTGTTTTGCAGTAGCTTCTATAGTTCAAATCGGCATTCTAGCTGCGCTGGCGAGTGCACCACGGAGTGCCTCCAAAAGGTTGTATTCACTAAAAAACAGTGTATTTTGTCTTATTGTACCCTAAATAACCTAGTTCCATCAAAACTGCAGGCAGAATATGATTCCAAAGATACACGCAAAATCGTCGTTTCAGACCGTGAAACGCTCAAATATGATGTAAAAACTGTTTCTCAAAACATGTCTCCAAAACACTTGAAAATGCGTTTTCTAAGCGAATTACGTGTTTTTAAGGTGTTTTGCAGTAACTTCTATAGTTCAAATCGGCACTCTAGCTGCGCTGGCGAGTGCACCACGGAGTGCCTCCAAAAGGTTGTATTCACTAAAAAACAGTGTATTTTGTCTTATTGTACCCTAAATAACCTAGTTCCATCGAAACTACAGGCAGAATATGATTCCAAAGATACACGCAAAATCGTCGTTTCAGACCGTGAAACGCTCAAATATGATGTAAAAACTGTTTCTCAAAACATGTCTCCAAATCACTTGAAAATGCGTTTTCTAAGCGAATTACGTGTTTTTAAGGTGTTTTGCAGTAACTTCTATAGTTCAAATCGGCATTCTAGCTGCGCAGGCGAGTGCACCACGGAGTGCCTCCAAAAGGTTGTATTCACTAAAAAACAGTGTATTTTGTCTTATTGTACCCTAAATAACCTAGTTCCATCGAAACTGCAGGCAGAATATGATTCCAAAGATACACGCAAAATCGTCGTTTCAGACCGTGAAACGCTCAAATATGATGTAAAAACTGTTTCTCAAAACATGTCTCCAAATCACTTGAAAATGCGTTTTCTATGCGAATTACGTGTTTTTAAGGTGTTTTGCAGTAACTTCTATAGTTTAAATCGGCACTCTAGCTGCGCTGGCGAGTGCACCACGGAGTGCCTCCAAAAGGTTGTATTCACTAAAAAACAGTGTATTTTGTCTTATTGTACCCTAAATAACCTAGATCCATCGAAACTGCAGGCAGAATATGATTTCAAAGATACACGCAAAATCGTTGTTTCAGACCGTGAAACGCTCAAATATGATGTAAAAACTGTTTCTCAAAACATGTCTCCAAAACACTTGAAAATGCGTTTTCTAAGCGAATTACGTGTTTTGAAGGTGTTTTGCAGTAACTTCTATAGTTCAAATCGGTACTCTAGCTGCGCTGTCGAGAGCACCACAGAGTGCCTCCAAAAGGTTGTATTCACTAAAAAACACTGTATTTTGTCTTATTGTACCTTAAATAACCTAGTTCCATCGAAACTACAGGCAGAATATGATTCCAAACATACATGCAAAATCGTCGTTTCAGACCGTGAAACGCTCAAATATGATGTAAAAACTGTTTCTCAAAACATGTCTCCAAATCACTTGAAAATGCGTTTTCTAAGCGAATTACGTGTTTTTAAGGTGTTTTGCAGTAACTTCTATAGTTTAAATCGGCACTCTAGCTGCGCTGGCGAGTGCACCACGGAGTGCCTCCAAAAGGTTGTATTCACTAAAAAACAGTGTATTTTGTCTTATTGTACCCTAAATAACCTAGTTCCATCGAAACTACAGGCAGAATATGATTACAAAGATACACGCAAAATCGTCGTTTCAGACCGTGAAACGCTCAAATATGATGTAAAAACTGTTTCTCAAAACATGTCTCCAAATCACTTGAAAATGCGTTTTCTAAGCGAATTACGTGTTTTTAAGGTGTTTTGCAGTAACTTCTATAGTTCAAATCGGCACTCTAGCTGCGCTGGCGAGTGCACCACGGAGTGCCTCCAAAAGGTTGTATTCACTAAAAAACACTTTATTTTGTTTTATTGTACCCTAAATAACTTAGTTCCATCGAAACTACAGGCAGAATATGATTCCAAAGATACATGCAAAATCGTCGTTTCAGACCGTGAAACGCTCAAATATGATGTAAAAACTGTTTTTTAAAACATGTCTCCAAATCACTTGAAAATGCGTTTTCTAAGCGAATTACGTGTTTTTAAGGTGTTTTGCAGTAACTTCTATAGTTCAAATCGGCACTCTAGCTGCGCTGGCGAGTGCACCACGGAGTGCCTCCAAAAGGTTGTATTCACTAAAAAACAGTGTATTTTGTCTTATTGTACCCTAAATAACCTAGTTCTATCGAAACTACAGGCAGAATATGATTCCAAAGACACACGCAAAATCGTCGTTTCAGACCGTGAAACGCTCAAATATGATGTAAAAACTGTTTCTCAAAACATGTCCCCAAATCACTTGAAAATGCGTTTTCTAAGCGAATTACGTGTTTTTAAGGTGTTTTGCAGTAACTTCTATAGTTCAAATCGGCATTCTAGCTGCGCAGGCGAGTGCACCACGGAGTGCCTCCAAAGGTTGTATTCACTAAAAAACAGTGTATTTTGTCTTATTGTACCCTAAATAACCTAGTTCCATCGAAACTGCAGGCAGAATATGATTCCAAAGATACACGCAAAATCGTCGTTTCAGACCGTGAAACGCTCAAATATGATGTAAAAACTGTTTCTCAAAACATGTCTCCAAAACACTTGAAAATAGCGTTTTCTAAACGAATTACGTGTTTTTAAGGTGTTTTGCAGTAACTTCTATAGTTCAAATCGGCACTCTAGCTGCGTTGGCGAGTGCACCACGGAGTGCCTCCAAAAGGTTGTATTCACTAAAAAACAGTGTATTTGTCTTATTGTACCCTAAATAACCTAGTTCCATCGAAACTGCAGGCAGAATATGATTCCAAAGATACACGCAAAATCGTCGTTTCAGACCGTGAAACGCTCAAATATGATGTAAAAAACTGTTTCTCAAAACATGTCTCCAAAACACTTGAAAATGCGTTTTCTAAGCGAATTACGTGTTTTTAAGGTGTTTTGCAGTAACTTCTATAGTTCAAATCGGCACTCTAGCTGCGCTGTCGAGAGCACCACAGAGTGCCTCCAAAAGGTTGTATTCACTAAAAAACACTGTATTTTGTCTTATTGTTCCTTAAATAACCTAGTTCCATCGAAACTACAGGCAGAATATGATTCCAAAGATACATGCAAAATCGTCGTTTCAGACCGTGAAACGCTCAAATATGATGTAAAAACTGTTTCTCAAAACATGTCTCCAAATCACTTGAAAATGCGTTTTCTAAGCGAATTACGTGTTTTTAAGGTGTTTTGCAGTAACTTCTATAGTTTAAATCGGCACTCTAGCTGCGCTGGCGAGTGCACCACGAGTGCCTCCAAAAGGTTGTATTCACTAAAAAACAGTGTATTTTGTCTTATTGTACCCTAAATAACCTAGTTCCATCGAAACTGCAGGCAGAATATGATTCCAAAGATACAATCAAAATCGTCGTTTCAGACCGTGAAACGCTCAAATATGATGTAAAAACTGTTTCTCAAAACATGTCTCCAAAACACTTGAAACTGCGTTTTCTAAACGAATTACGTGTTTTTAGGTGTTTTTGCAGTAACTTCTATAGTTCAAATCAGCACTCTAGCTGCGTTGGCGAGTGCACCACGGAGTGCCTCCAAAAGGTTGTATTCACTAAAAAACAGTGTATTTTGTCTTATTGTACCCTAAATAACCTAGTTCCATCAAAACTGCAGGCAGAATATGATTCCAAGATACACGCAAAATCGTCGTTTCAGACCGTGAAACGCTCAAATATGATGTAAAAACTGTTTCTCAAAACATGTCTCCAAAACACTTGAAAATGCGTTTTCTAAGCGAATTACGTGTTTTTAAGGTGTTTTGCAGTAACTTCTATAGTTCAAATCGGCACTCTAGCTGCGCTGGCGAGTGCACCACGGAGTGCCTCCAAAAGGTTGTATTCACTAAAAAACAGTGTATTTTGTCTTATTGTACCCTAAATAACCTAGTTCCATAGAAACTACAGGCAGAATATGATTCCAAAGATACACGCAAAATCGTCGTTTCAGACCGTGAAACGCTCAAATATGATGTAAAAACTGTTTCTCAAAACATGTCTCCAAAACACTTGAAAATGCGTTTTCTAAGCGAATTACGTGTTTTTAAGGTGTTTTGCAGTAACTTCTATAGTTCAAATCGGCACTCTAGCTGCGCTGTCGAGAGCACCACAGAGTGCCTCCAAAAGGTTGTATTCACTAAAAAACACTGTATTTTGTCTTATTGTACCTTAAATAACCTAGTTCCATCGAAACTACAGGCAGAATATGATTCCAAAGATACATGCAAAATCGTCGTTTCAGACCGTGAAACGCTCAAATATGATGTAAAAACTGTTTCTCAAAACATGTCTCCAAATCACTTGAAAATGGCGTTTTCTAAGCGAATTACGTGTTTTTAAGGTGTTTTGCAGTAACTTCTATAGTTTAAATCGGCACTCTAGCTGCGCTGGCGAGTGCACCACGGAGTGCCTCCAAAAGGTTGTATTCACTAAAAAACAGTGTATTTTGTCTTATTGTACGCTAAATAACTAGTTCCATCGAAAACTACAGGCAGAATATGATTCCAAAGATACACGCAAAATCGTCGTTTCAGACCGTGAAACGCTCAAATATGATGTAAAAACTGTTTCTCAAAACATGTCTCCAAATCACTTGAAAATGCGTTTTCTAAGCGAATTACGTGTTTTAAGGTGTTTTGCAGTAACTTCTATAGTTCAAATCGGCACTCTAGCTGCGCTGGCGAGTGCACCACGGAGTGCCCTCCAAAAGGTTGTATTCACTAAAAAAACACTTTATTTTGTCTTATTGTACCCTAAATAACTTAGTTCCATCGAAACTACAGGCAGAATATGATTCCAAAGATACATGCAAAATCGTCGTTTCAGACCGTGAAACGCTCAAATATGATGTAAAAACTGTTTTTTAAAACATGTCTCCAAATCACTTGAAAATGCGTTTTCTAAGCGAATTACGTGTTTTTAAGGTGTTTTGCAGTAACTTCTATAGTTCAAATCGGCACTCTAGCTGCGCTGGCGAGTGCACCACGGAGTGCCTCTAAAAGGCTGTATTCACTAAAAAACAGTGTATTTTGTCTTATTGTACCCTAAATAACCTAGTTCCATCGAAACTACAGGCAGAATATGATTCCAAAGATACACGCAAAATCGTCGTTTCAGACCATGAAACGCTCAAATATGATGTAAAAACTGTTTCTCAAAACATGTCTCCAAATCACTTGAAAATGCGTTTTCTAAGCGAATTACGTGTTTTTAAGGTGTTTTGCAGTAACTTCTATAGTTCAAATCGGCATTCTAGCTGCGCAGGCGAGTGCACCACGAGTGCCTCCAAAAGGTTGTATTCATTAAAAAACAGTGTATTTTGTCTTATTGTACCCTAAATAACCTAGTTCCATCGAAACTGCAGGCAGAATATGATTCCAAAGATACACGCAAAATCGTCGTTTCAGACCGTGAAACGCTCAAATATGATGTAAAAACTGTTTCTTCAAAACATGTCTCCAAAACACTTGAAAATGCGTTTTCTAAGCGAATTACGCGTTTTTAAGGTGTTTTGCAGTAACTTCTATAGTTCAAATCGGCACTCTAGCTGCGCTGGCGAGTGCACCACGGAGTGCCTCCAAAAGGTTGTATTCACTAAAAAACAGTGTATTTTGTCTTATTGTACCCTAAATAACCTAGTTCCATCGAAACTACAGGCAGAATATGATTCCAAAGATACACGCAAAATCGTCGTTTTAGACCGTGAAACGCTCAAATATGATGTAAAAAACTGTTTCTCAAAACATGTCTTCAAATCACTTGAAAATGCGTTTTGTAAGCGAATTACGTGTTTTTAAGGTGTTTTGCAGTAACTTCTATAATTCAAATCGGCATTCTATCTGCGCAGGCGAGTGCACCACGGAGTGCCTCCAAAAGGTTGTATTCACTAAAAAACAGTGTATTTTGTCTTATTGTACCCTAAATAACCTAGTTCCATCGAAACTGCAGGCAGAATATGATTCCAAAGATACACGCAAAATCGTCGTTTCAGACCGTGAAACGCTCAATATGATGTAAAAACTGTTTCTCAAAACATGTCTCCAAAACACTTGAAAATGCGTTTTCTAAGCGAATTACGTCTTTTTAAGGTGTTTTGCAGTAACTTCTATAGTTCAAATCGGCACTCTAGCTGCGCTGGCGAGTGCACCACGGAGTGCCTCCAAAAGGTTGTATTCACTAAAAAACACTGTATTTTGTCTTATTGTACCCTACATAACCTAGTTCCATCGAAACTACAGGCAGAATATGATTCCAAAGATACATGCAAAATCGTCGTTTTAGACCGTGAAACGCTCAAATATGATGTAAAAACTGTTTCTCAAAACATGTCTCCAAATCACTTGAAAATGCGTTTTCTAAGCGAATTACGTGTTTTTAAGGTGTTTTGCAGTAACTGCTATAGTTTAAATCGGCACTCTAGCCTGCGCTGGCGAGTGCACCACGGAGTGCCTCCAAAAGGTTGTATTCACTAAAAAACAGTGTATTTTGTCTTATTGTACCCTAAATAACCTAGTTCCATCGAAACTACAGGCAGAATATGATTCCAAAGATACACGCAAAATCGTCGTTTCAGACCGTGAAAACGCTCAAATATGATGTAAAAACTGTTTCTCAAAACATGTCTCCAAATCACTTGAAAATGCGTTTTCTAAGCGAATTACGTGTTTTTAAGGTGTTTTGCAGTAACTTCTATAGTTCAAATCGGCATTCTAGCTGCGCTGGCGAGTGCACCACGGAGTGCCTCCAAAAGGTTGTATTCACTAAAAAACAGTGTATTTTGTCTTATTGTACCCTAAATAACCTAGTTCCATCGAAACTGCAGGCAGAATATGATTCAAAGATACACGCAAAATCGTCGTTTCAGACCGTGAAACGGTCAAATATGATGTAAAAACTGTTTCTCAAAACATGTCTCCAAATCACTTGAAAATGCGTTTTCTAAGCGAATTACGTGTTTTTAAGGTGTTTTGCAGTAACTTCTATAGTTCAAATCGGCACTCTAGCTGCGCTGGCGAGTGCACCACGGAGTGACTCCAAAAGGTTGTATTCACTAAAAAACACTTTATTTTGTCTTATTGTACCCTAAATAACTTAGTTCCATCGAAACTACAGGCAGAATATGATTCCAAAGATACATGCAAAATCGTCGTTTCAGACCGTGAAACGCTCAAATATGATGTAAAAACTGTTTCTCAAAACATGTCTCCAAATCACTTGAAAATGCGTTTTCTAAGCGAATTACGTGTTTTTAAGGTGTTTTGCAGTAACTTCTATAGTTCAAATCGGCACTCTAGCTGCGCTGGCGAGTGCACCACGGAGTGCCTCCAAAAGGTTGTATTCACTAAAAAACAGTGTATTTTGTCTTATTGTACCCTAAATAACCTAGTTCCATCGAAACTGCAGGCAGAATATGATTCCAAAGATACACGCAAAAATCGTCGTTTCAGACCGTGAAACGCTCAAATATGATGTAAAAACTGTTTCTCAAACATGTCTCCAAAACACTTGAAAATGCGTTTTCTAAGCGAATTACGTGTTTTTAAGGTGTTTTGCAGTAACTTCTATAGTTCAAATCGGCACTCCAGCTGCGCTGGCGAGTGCACCACGGAGTGCCTCCCAAAAGGTTGTATTCACTAAAAAAACAGTGTATTTTGTCTTATTGTACCCTAAATAACCTAGTTCCATCGAAACTGCAGGCAGAATATGATTCCAAAGATACACGCAAAATCGTCGTTTCAGGCCGTGAAACGCTCAAATATGATGTAAAAACTGTTTCTCAAAACATGTCTCCAAAAACATTTGAAAATGCGTTTTCTAAGCAAATTACGTGTTTTTAAGGTGTTTTGCAGTAACTTCTATAGTTCAAATCGGCACTCTAGCTGCGCTGGCGAGTGCACCACGGAGTGCCTCCAAAAGGTTGTATTCACTAAAAAACAGTGTATTTTGTCTTATTGTACCCTAAATAACCTAGTTCCATCGAAACTGCAGGCGGAATATGATTCCAAAGATACACGCAAAATCGTCGTTTCAGACCGTGAAACGCTCAAATATGATGTAAAAACTGTTTCTCAAAACATGTCTCCAAAACACTTGAAAATGCGTTTTCTAAGCGAATTACGTGTTTTAAGGTGTTTTGCAGTAACTTCTATAGTTCAAATCGGCACTCCAGCTGCGCTGGCGAGTGCACCACGGAGTGCCTCCAAAAGGTTGTATTCACTAAAAAACAGTGTATTTTGTCTTATTGTACCCTAAATAACCTAGTTCCATCGAAACTACAGGCAGAATATGATTCCAAAGATACACGCAAAATCGTCGTTTCAGACCGTGAAACGCTCAAATATGATGTAAAAACTGTTTCTCAAAACATGTCTCCAAATCACTTGAAAATGCGTTTTCTAAGCGAATTACGTGTTTTTAAGGTGTTTTGCAGTAACTTCTATAGTTCAAATCGGCATTCTAGCTGCGCAGGCAAGTGCACCACGGAGTGCCTCCAAAAAGTTGTATTCACTAAAAAACAGTGTATTTTGTCTTATTGTACCTTAAATAACCTAGTTCCTTCGAAACTGCAGGCAGAATATGATTCCAAAGATACACGCAAAATCGTCGTTTCAGACCGTGAAACGCTCAAATATGATGTAAAAACTGTTTCTCAAAACATGTCTCCAAAACACTTGAAAATGCGTTTTATAAGCGAATTACGTGTTTTTAAGGTGTTTTGCAGTAACTTCTATAGTTCAAATCGGCACTCTAGCTGCGCTGGCGAGTGCACCACGGAATGCCTCCAAAAGGTTGTATTCACTAAAAAACACTGTATTTTGTCTTATTGTACCCTAAATAACCTAGTTCCATCGAAACTACAGGCAGAATATGATTCCAAAGATACATGCAAAATCGTCGTTTCAGACCGTGAAACGCTCAAATATGATGTAAAAACTGTTTCAAACATGTCTCCAAATCACTTGAAAATGCGTTTTCTAAGCGAATTACGTGTTTTTAAGTTGTTTTGCAGTAACTTCTATAGTTCAAATCGGCACTCTAGCTGCGCTGGCGAGTGCACCACGGAGTGCCTCAAAAGGTTGTATTCACTAAAAAACAGTGTATTTTGTCTTATTGTACCCTAAATAACCTAGTTCCATCGAAACTACAGGCAGAATATGATTCCAAAGATACACGCAAAATCGTCGTTTCAGACCGTGAAACGCTCAAATATGATGTAAAAACTGTTTCTCAAAACATGTCTCCAAATCACTTAAAAATGCGTTTTCTAAGCGAATTACGTGCTTTTAAGGTGTTTTGCAGTAACTTCTATAGTTCAAATCGGCACTCTAGCTGCGCTGGCGAGTGCACCACGGAGTGCCTCCAAAAGGTTGTATTCACTAAAAAACAGTGTATTTTGTTTTATTGTACCCTAAATAACCTAGTTCCATCGAAACTGCAGGCAGCATATGATTCCAAAGATACACGCAAAATCGTCGTTTCAGGCCGTGAAACGCTCAAATATGATGTAAAAACTGTTTCTCAAAACATGTCTCCAAAACATTTGAAAATGCGTTTTCTAAGCAAATTACGTGTTTTTAAGGTGTTTTGCAGTAACTTCTATAGTTCAAATCGCACTCTAGCTGCGCTGGCGAGTGCACCACGGAGTGCCTCCAAAAGGTTGTATTCTCTAAAAAACAGTGTATTTTGTCTTATTGTACCCTAAATAACCTAGTTCCATCGAAACTGCAGGCAGAATATGATTCCAAAGATACACGCAAAATCGTCGTTTCAGACCGTGAAACGCTCAAATATGATGTAAAAACTGTTTCTCAAAACATGTCTCCAAAACACTTGAAAATGCGTTTTCTAAGCGAATTACGTGTTTTTAAGGTGTTTTGCAGTAACTTCTATAGTTCAAATCGGCACTCCAGCTGCGCTGGCGAGTGCACCACGGAGTGCCTCCAAAAGGTTGTATTCACTAAAAAACAGTGTATTTTGTCTTATTGTACCCTAAATAACCTAGTTCCATCGAAACTACAGGCAGAATATGATTCCAAAGATACACGCAAAATCGTCGTTTCAGACCGTGAAACGCTCAAATATGATGTAAAAACTGTTTCTCAAAACATGTCTCCAAATCACTTGAAAATGCGTTTTCTAAGCGAATTACGTGTTTTTAAGGTGTTTTGCAGTAACTTCTATAGTTCAAATCGGCATTCTAGCTGCGCAGGCGAGTGCACCACGGAGTGCCTCCAAAAAGTTGTATTCACTAAAAAAACAGTGTATTTTGTCTTATTGTACCTTAAATAACCTAGTTCCTCGAAACTGCAGGCAGAATATGATTCCAAAGATACACGCAAAATCGTCGTTTCAGACCGTGAAACGCTCAAATATGATGTAAAAACTGTTTCTCAAAACATGTCTCCAAAACACTTGAAAATGCGTTTTCTAAGCGAATTACGTGTTTTTAAGGTGTTTTGCAGTAACTTCTATAGTTCAAATCGGCACTCTAGCTGCGCTGGCGAGTGCACCACGGAATGCCTCCAAAAGGTTGTATTCACTAAAAAACACTGTATTTTGTCTTATTGTACCCTAAATAACCTAGTTCCATCGAAACTACAGGCAGAATATGATTCCAAAGATACATGCAAAATCGTCGTTTCAGACCGTGAAACGCTCAAATATGATGTAAAAACTGTTTCAAACATGTCTCCAAATCACTTGAAAATGCGTTTTCTAAGCGAATTACGTGTTTTTAAGTTGTTTTGCAGTAACTTCTATAGTTCAAATCGGCACTCTAGCTGCGCTGGCGAGGTGCACCACGGAGTGCCTCCAAAAGGTTGTATTCACTAAAAAACAGTGTATTTTGTCTTATTGTACCCTAAATAACCTAGTTCCATCGAAACTACAGGCAGAATATGATTCCAAAGATACACGCAAAATCGTCGTTTCAGACCGTGAAACGCTCAAATATGATGTAAAAACTGTTTCTCAAACATGTCTCCAAATCACTTGAAAATGCGTTTTCTAAGCGAATTACGTGTTTTTAAGGTGTTTTGCAGTAACTTCTATAGTTCAAATCGGCACTCTAGCTGCGCTGGCGAGTGCACCACGGAGTGCCTCCAAAAGGTTGTATTCACTAAAAACAGTGTATTTTGTCTTATTGTACCCTAAATAACCTAGTTCCATCGAAACTACAGGCAGAATATGATTCCAAAGATACACGCAAAATCGTCGTTTCAGACCGTGAAACGCTCAAATATGATGTAAAAACTGTTTCTCAAAACATGTCTCCAAATCACTTGAAAATGCGTTTTCTAAGCGAATTACGTGTTTTTAAGGTGTTTTGCAGTAACTTCCATAGTTCAAATCGGCATTCTAGCTG